>JAYJLZ010160746.1:0-11276 GCA_036873915.1 Tubulanus ruber | reverse complement strand
GGGATCTACACTGAGTGGTGGAGGGAGATATATGGGATCTACACTGAGTGGTGGAGGGATATATATATATGGGATCTACACTGAGTGGTGGAGGGATATATATATGGGATCTACACTGAGTGGTGGAGGGATATATATATATGGGATCTACACTGAGTGGTGGAGAGATATAATATGGGATCTACACTGAGTGGTGGGAGATATAATATGGGATCTACACTGAATGGTGGAGGGAGATGTGATCTGAACTCTAGAAGCCATCATAGGGTTCAACTATAATATGCACTGAAATTTGATAACTTACCTATGTTTGGGATTGGTGTTTTGAGGAGGCACAGAATCATTGTAGACACAGTTTTTTGTGGTTGTCGTCGAATAGTCAACTTTGCTACCACTTCTCTTCTTAGATGGTTGTGATATTACAAATTTCGACTCCACTTCATCTAAGAGATCATCTATGTCATCAGCCATTCTGTAGTTATGACTGAAATGTTCTGAAGGGAACAAGGATACTCATTCACATAAAATCATTATTGTAAGATAGTCAAATTTCGTCATTTATAACGAAGTGATTGTTAGGTCCGGCTAAATTAAACCTGGCTGTGGTTTTAACCCTAATTTATAATAACCATTGTTTTATTATCTATAGTAGGTAGGACAGCAGCGAAGACTGAACAAAAGATATTATGTTATCGAGGACAGCAATATAATTTTGTAATTACAGTCAACTCCCGCTATAACGAAGTTGAAGGGACCACAAGAAATACTTTAAAGATGTTCGTTATAAGCAAAGTTTTGGATTTTCGGAAAATTTGTCGACATTCGGGATATGTTTCAATCGTTTTTATTTTAGCATTCAGTCAGGAACGAAGGAAACAGTCAAACTCAAAGGATCGAGACTGTCTTACTAGTCTTGACTCGTCTCTGACTCTGATCTGGTCTCGCATCACCACTCACTCACTGTCTGAACTGTATCTGTGTCTGCTGAAAGTAGTGTAGAGCTCAATATAAAACCTATAAAATTATTTCACATTTCTTTTTTTTAGCCCAAACTAACTCTATAACGTCTAACGAACTAAAATATATGTCCCTGACCTTCGTCACAAGTATTTTTTCCAATAATTGACGACTCCGCCAAGATTTTTGAGTCAATTTTTGGTGATTTGTCAATGATTTGTTTACGGAAGTAAAAGTAAACTGGGTACTACCTAAAATGCGAACCGTACTGCGGACTACAGACCGGATGGGTACCTAAAATGCGGACCGGTTCAATGCTACAATTTGAATGCGATTGTTTAACTTTTAGAATTCAATTTGTCAGTTTATCATCTTTTATAAATAAGTTACTAACTTTCCGACAATTACAAGGTCACCAGCCTTATTGTCACCTATAACTCGAAGTGATATCATAGTATCATTAGTAAATCAACTACCGGTAGGCTACTCTAAAATACTATCCCATTGGATTGAGATAAACTGCGAAAAACAATTTTTTTGTGTTCATTACGTATTGTAACGCTTAGGCCTTTTTTTAATAACTTGGATGTCGGATCCGCCGATGGAAATTGCGCCAAAAACGAAAAAAAAGAAATTTTATTTTTTATTTTTTCCCCGACGCCGATATGAAATCCGAGAGAGGGACAAATTAATTAAAAAAACACAAATTAAAAAAATCCTGCCGCCCTTCATGTATGAATGTATAACCTAATGAAAAAAAATAGGTTCTGTCGGGATATCGGGATTCTGATTCCGACAAAAACATACGATATTTCATTTTTCGTCTCATTCTTTCGATTATTTTTTTTGCCCCCTCCGCCGTTCGGATTTTTAAGAAATAGAATACTTTTTTCCGCCGCCGATGAAATTTCTTCATTTAAAAATCCGTCATCCAAGTTATTAAACAAAGGCCTTATGATTGTGCTGTTATTTGTAGTTATTTGGTAACCCTGCCCCCGTGCTAGGCAGCCTACGGCCCTGCCCTCACCCCTCCTAAACCCACTGCAGTGCGCTTCGGCTACAAATCTTCCCGTAGCACTACAGCACCATACCTGTACTTTCCCCACCACTACTGCAGTCCGGCACCTTAACTGCCCACTTCTAGACCTCAATATACCCACCCTGTCATTTCACTCGTCCGGATGTGCCTTACTCTCCCATTCTTTTTCGATAGTCTTTTAACGAAGATCCAGAGGTCGGGATCCCTTACAAGCGGAATTCAGCTGGGTATAAATAAACATCCAAACACGACAAACATCTGCAGGAACAACAATTTAACTTCATATAAATTTATTTTGCCAAAATATATAATTCACCTTGCAGCCGAGTACTGACGGTCTTTCTGAATACCAGTCCATTATATAATTGACGTCATGTTCAAGTGGCGTATCGCGGTCTATTCAACTCCAGACCACCATGTTCGTTCTCATTCAAATATTCTTCCTTTAGGAAGCTAGCTCTCGTCCACGTAACACGTACACTACCCAGCAAATTTTATGATGTTAGACCTTTAAGCAATTAATATTAGACTTGATTTTATTCTATTAATTATTGATTTTATTTCGCTCGGAATGTTTACGTAATTTAGGTTCAAATTTTATTTTCTTGTAGTTGATCGTAATTTGTTGTCTACCGGTACGCATTATACGAATAAAGACATCTAGCGAAAATATACTTTATCGTCCATTTCTGAACCTATCAGCAGGTCTAAAGGTGTCACCACATCACCAATTCAGTTAATAACAACCTAAACGTCCAACATTCCTTAATCTAACGTATACAAGATCTTCTATTTTTTTTATTTAAAAAAAATAATTTTAGTTTTACATTTCTAAATTCTGTGTTTTAGGGAGATGATTTGATGACCTCGTGCTCATATCGAACCAAGGACCGAACATAATTGTAACATATAAGCATCCGGTAATCTTTTATTAAACACACACTATAACACTGTGAAATTTCAGAAATAGAGCTGAATAGAACAATACATTAATTGTACAAAGTTGAGATTATTTCGAATAAGACATAACATAATGATTCACATAAAAAGAGTGCATCCAATGAAGAAATGTGTTTAGCCTTCCTGGCGTACTATCCTAAAATTCCTATCGCAGGCTGTGCACATCAGACAATGTTTACAGAATACGACTTTGCAGAAATCGCAGGCGAGGTTTGGGGCAATAAGTAAGTAAGTAGCCGTATTTAGGTACAGTTAATAATTTACAATAATACTGACGTTTCTGAGGTCTTAAAGTATAAACATTCAAAATTATTAAGAATATTGTTTAATTATTTGATATATAATTAAATTTAACTGTACTTGACATAATAATTTCTGTACTGTTGATCAATTTTTTGCGGTAATAAAGTAGTAACGTTATTAGTCAACTATATTTGTAAACCTACCTTCATTCTCGTATATTCTATCTAGACAGGAGGGACAAAAATAACGTCGCTAAGAAAACAGCTGCCTTTTATGAAAAGGAAGCGAAGTGGGATGAATACAGCCTACAGAAATTTCAAAATCTCGTCTATAACCGTAAAGCGGCACAGTTTTGTCCCAATTCGAAAACTGGAGAAAACTCCCCAGTATGTTGGTTTTGTGTTGAAGATTTTAACTTCGAAGGGTTGATAAAAAATCTGGCTTATACTGACGCTGATTCATATTGTAACGTTGTACGGTACAGTGTACTTTCAAGTTTTAATGATACACATCATGATATATTCTATTTACGAATTGTCCAGACTTTGTAACTAATATCAACCACAATAAGATAATCAGTGAGAAAGCCGTAACGAATGTGGGTAAAAATGTCCCAGGTAAACATTTCCCCAAATGTAAGTAGGTAAAAATGTTCCCCAGGAAATAAATTCAACAAAATTTATTTTCAACATTATTTTTTCGACATTTTTTTCCTATAATGCCACCAGTGATAGTTTTTTCGGAAAATAAATAATCGGAAAATAAATAATCGGATAATGTAATGTAAATGTCCAAATTAACACTAAAGTTGTCGTCATCTTAACTCGCTGCTATATAATCGCGCCATATACAAAAATGCAATATGTTTGCTAAAGTTAATTATTCATTGAGTTAATGTCTAATTTTAATATATATATTTAAAACAGTGGTAAAAATTGTGTGAAAGGAATTGTAAAACTCGGTGCAGACAGGGATGGAAGTGATTGAGGAATTTATCGTCTTTAGAAATTTAATTAAATTTTACGGCTCAAAACACTTTACTATCGAAAGCATAAATACAAACAAAATACCAAAACAGTAATTGCTTTTTGAAATTCTTTGTTCCGTTCTTGAAAATACCAAATCATTAACGGAAAACTGCCATTAGGATTGATATCTTCTTCGTTATTACCTCGCCCCCGGAGGTGATCGGCGAGATATTGTAGTCACCACGTCTGTTTGTCTGTCTGTGGTTCCGTATGTCCCATTATTGATTATCACTGTTGGCGAGGTATGCCATATCATTGCGCTGGTTTGGACAGATTTATTACGAAGGCGGTTGTCACGATTTATAGAACAACCGATTTTGATCGATTGTTAACGAGTGTCGATATAAATAAAAAACAGCGTAAGCAACAGTACTTTAGACAATTTATTCGGACATATATATCCAGTACAATATCATTACGTATAATAACAAGCGCAATGATATGGCATACCTCGATAATGGCATCATACGGAACCAGAGACAAACAGACATACAAACAAACGGGGTGGGTGACTACAATACCTGGCCGATCACCTCCGGAGGCGAGGTAATAATAAATATACTACAAATAAAAGTAATAATTATAATATTGACACGTTTAATTTTTTCCCATTTTTGGTGAAGCAAATCTGGTAAGACCATCAACATCCATTCATAACAATATAATTTTCTTTGAAAACAAGACATATATTTATCCTCAAATGTATTTTTTGTGATGTCAATGTAGCTGAAGAGAGTTTAGTTTATCATATATCACCGTATATGTAAGATAGACGTCCAACAACTGATACTAAATTTATTAACTTTGGAAAGATTCACTTATAAGAAGATCGCCAATACATGTACATAGTATATTAGTTGTGAAACTTTCTCCGTTTTAGTGACTTTTTGTTTTTTGTTATTAATGATGAACTCTGATGAAGTGCACGTTTCCTTTTCATGCGCATCATCTGCAAAAGAACGATGAGAATTTAGTGAGTTGAGTTGCAACATGGCGATTCCTAAAAGTAACTCACAGAAAAACATTATGAATATACTGGAACGGAAAGTTAGCTGTGGTAAATTGTATATTGGGATGAGAAAAAGATGCTGAACTTACACAAAAGATCAGCCCTTTGATTTGTTTCTATTATAGAGAGTTTCACAGTTTCGTATGACGGGATAATGCCCGGACATTTCTTTTGGACATTTATGACTTCTTAATACGACAATTTTTTTCGATAGTAGATCGGCAACAATGATGTAGATCATTATTTCCAAACGCGATGAAAATAAATAACGCAATAACCACGAAAAGACGAACGGCCCAAATACCTTTAGTAACAAATATGTATAACTCCTTATTTTCTGCTTGGCTACATGAATTCCGAGCGCAGATAAATACAATAACGATGGTTCTGCTGCATGGAAGTCAGACAGACGACTGTTTGTTTGCCACCGTTTGGTGTCCCTGCCAGTTCATACTTTCATCTCGTTTTCCATTCATCTGACTGAACTGCCAATGTGGTGTTACAGTGATTTCCAGCCAGGGAATTTAAAAAAAATGTTATCCACGCCAGACTGATATAAACAACAAGCTTAGCGAAACAAGTGCTACAAAAATGGCAGTAATTCTGCTAGAACGTCAGTCCTCAGTCAACGACGTTTATAAAGGAAGAGATCATCCAATTTCAAAAAAGCGCTTGAAGATACTTTTAAGATAAGATTATCTTCTGTAGTCCGAGATAATTGTCATGGTCGTTGTACTTCCATCAAACGTTTTGTTCGTGCTGTATTGGAAATACTGTGATCGTAAGACATTTGACATGAAATACATTATGATCAGGATCCGTCTGGAAATCGTTAAGAATTCTCGCGATGAAAGAAAGACTTTCGCAAAAATGCACTATACTTTTTAACCATCCATCGCAAAAAGCTGCGGGTCTCACAACATGCATCTTTGCGCAATTTAAGATATGTCCCTTAATCTAATATTATTTTTCGTGAATAAAAACCGTAATAGCCCAAAACAATGCTGCTATAAAAATATCTTGTTTAAGCTATTTTTTAAATTCATAGAAAACGCCCCACCCCTCTTCGGCAACATAAAACAATCCACAAGAGAAGGCAACCAGGGTTGACGACCACATGGAATTGGCAAAAACTTGGAAAAATGGTCAAAAATAGCAAATTCTTTAGTATAAAAGAAGCCATCGGGCGGCCATCTTGAATCTGAATTACCCAATTTTTGTTAGGCAGATGTATGTTGGTGTATATCCATAGTGAATATCAAAGACATGGGCCAAAAGCTGTAAAAAATTTCCACCAATAACTTGGAAATGGTTAAAAATAGCAATTGTTGGGTATAAAAGAAGCCACTGGGTGGCCATCTTGAATCTGATGACCGAATTTTTACTAGGCAGCTGTATGTTGGGTAGGTGTTTATCCATAATAAATATCAAACACCCGGGCCAAAAGCTGTAAAAAAATGTCCCAACAAAAACTTGGAAAATGGTAAAAAAAGCAGCCATTGGGCGGCCATCTTGAATCTGAATGACCCAATTTTTAGTAGGCAGATGTATGTTGGGTAGGTGTTTATCAGTACTGAATATGAAAGACCTGGGCTAAAAGCTGTAAAAAATTTCCCACCAAAAACTTGGAAAATTGTTAAAAAATAGCAATTTTTTTAGTATAAAAGCCACTGGGCGGCCATCTTAAATCAGAATGACCCAATTTATAGCAGGCAGATGTGTGTTCATCCATACTGAATATCAAAGACCTGGACCAAAAGCTATAAAAAATTTCCAACCAAAAACTTGGAAAAATGGTCAAAAAGAAGCCACTGGGCGGCCATCTTGATTCTGACACTTTTGTCTACAGACGCCGGACGAAGATCGAATGCAATACCCCTTTTGGGACTAAAGTCCCAAGTGGGCTTAAAATGAAAGTTTAAATGAAAATTTTTCTTTTAGAGATAGGCATATCAAATAAGAGAATACTTCTAATGTTACAGACTGCTTAAATCCGACAAAACCATAGTACCCGGTAACAATAGAATAATGGCATGGGGATATACATGTAAAAGAGAAAAATGATAGACAATATCGAGACCATTATAAAATTATGTGTTATTGGGAAGTTTTTGAGACAATTTTTGTTGATAAACACACAACGAAACGTCCTACCTCAGCTAGATTCTTCCTATCATTGTTTTGCATACTCATAATACCATTACAATGGAAAAAGTTAATTCCCTCTGAAAGAACAGAATAGTAAGGTAAACCTTCAGTTAGAATTTTTGACAGTTTAGTCATCACTTCAGTTGTTTTAAGTAGTTAACTCGACACATCAGGTTATATAGAATATTGTGGAGTAATTAAGACAAAAAGTTATATATTAATGAGTGCCAAGGTTTTATACACACCTTTTATTTTGTTATTATTGGACGAAATAAAAAATTGATTCTTCTTTGTCGTTGTCATATTTCTAGATAAAAAATAAAAAAATGTTTATAGGTAATCAAATTAAATTTCGATTTTCAATAAGGCCATAACTGAGCAAAATACAATAATAGATTTCGTGGTCACACTAGAAACCGCTAGAAGTCTTATATATTACAGGTAGAGTTAACACAATAAAATACCAATTGTCTTGAGGCTCACTGTATAACAGTCAGTTTAGAAACCTGTATGAAAATTGGCTATGTGCTATTTTAGTTTGCAAAGATGGTCACCAGTCAAGCAACTTGAGCATTGACGTTATTGTTTGCAATCACATCGTTTAGTTATACATGTACCAAGTACAAGGTCTGTAGATTAATTACTAAAATCAATAGGCGGATTACCCTCCTTTCACGAGGCTTTATAAGAAAACCGAATACCTATGTCTAGGGAATCATGTCGGAATCGCATATGGAAAGATTAATCTGCAGTGTATAACAAGTCAGAAGTATAAAACGTAACATAAAAGAATAGTCACTGTCTCAAGAATGAGTCGTAACATCAGATCTGAAAAAAAGGTATGTTTTGACCACAGGAACTGTCCTATGCATTTGTACTACACTTCCGCACTATTGATCCATCAGATCGTTCGCCATAAACTGACCTTTAAACCCCGTAGTTTTAATGGGTAAAGATGATCTTCTACTAGAAGAAAAATAAACTCACATATTTCCTGTGGGAAGGATACTATCTCCATGGCTTTTATCATCAGTGAAACTTAGTTCTATGGGTTTCTGAAAACTTATACTTTCTGGCTGTGGATAGTCTTCAACAGGAACTGCAATGAAAATCGGTTATATATGGAGCAGTTGCTGAATCACTATTGAAATTCTAGGTTTATTCTTATTATATTTCCGCCGCGACATGTCAATAATGTCGACGCTTATTACTCCTCAACCACTGATCCGATCAAGGCGAAACATTTCAGGTCTATGAAAAACATTCTAAAATATCTTTTCTATATGAATTTGTATGTATATACTTCCGGGTTTTAACTGAAAATCGTAAATCATTATATCTTTAATTAAGGCCATGGTGAACTGTTGCAGATGTGCATTTTTGTTGAATCCCGTCATCACTGCTCTGCAGTTTTAATTACAACTATGGTAGCATACCTTGCTCAATGTTCTTGTCTTCATTGCCAAAAAATGAAAATCTCTCAGCAGTGGTTTTGGTAAAAACATCATGTAAAGTGGGTGCAACTTCATAAAATCGTTCATTAGATACTTCTGGTATCGCAACAATATTTTCTGCATTGGTGTTCTCCTTTTTCTTTTTCTTAACCACTTTTCTGGAAGATTAATGTTTTTTTGAGTTGAGAATTGTGTTGGTCAAAATTTCTTTGACTCCTAGGAATCGACGTAGATAGATTAGAGCAAAGACATTGTTACTGATGCTATCAATATTCATCTATCATATACATGAAGGAAAAAAATTATGGCTTTAAGTGAATCGTGATAAAGACTGCCATTTGACCAATGCTATCTAACTCACATAAATTATCAAATCAATTCTCATAAGGTACTTATTTTAATTCTATGTACTGTAATCAGTAAAATATATTCCATTACTTTGGATCTATAATATCGTGTATTCCAAGAATATAACATACATGCCTTGTCCTGTGCTTCACAAGATTTTATTGACACTTAACAATTCACTTGAATTGAGCTTCCTTATTTCAAAACATGGTATCGAGGATCTTGCTACAAACCAGATTTGTAAATATAAAGTTTGCAATGGGTATCTATTTAAGATTAAGTGAAATTAAATTTTCGATTGTTTTAATTACCATAACCGCTAATTGGCAAGTACATGTACAAAGGTCATAAAGTCATGTACCGGTACATGTATATAGTTTTGAGGTCCATACATTGACACAAATGCAAAATGTTAACTAAAAGATAACTTGCCTTTCATCCACTTTCTTTACTTCAGCTTTTAATTCATATTTTTCATGGTCCACACAACTTGGATCAAAGCGTACAGTCGCCACATTGCTACAAAATACAATAAAGAACTGCCTTATTTTAGATATCATCAATTTAAAATTTATGACAATGGCTTTGACAACAGCAAAATATGAATAAAACAAAGGTGAATATGCAGGGATGAATATTTGTCAGCAGTGAAGGAAAAACAATTTCAAAAGTGCATTTTAAATAAAGGTTCTGCTTCTTAATTGATTAAACAGAGAACTATCAATTTTTAATTGTAGAAACTTATTCCTTATAATAACAATACTTACGCAGTCTTTGCTAAATTTCTTGACTTAAATGAGGGAAAAGTGTTGACACTTTTCAGAATGTCCTGCATGATATCTATTGACCTTTTCTGTTCTGAATTTACGTCTTTCTCTTTATCTAAAAAATAAATCGCAGTATAGCGTTAAGCGATTCAAGGAATACTTAACTTGGATATCTCATAGACAATTAAACCTTTTTTATTTGTATGCTCGTGGACAAGGAAAAATTAGTTCTTTTTATGTTTTTTAAGGAAATTTTATGGTATGCTTTCAGTAAAAAATAAAAACACATTCAGCTCCTCTCCTGCTCTAACACTGATGATGGAAATAGAATAAAATTATTAACATTTTCTGCCACATTTAGCTTAATATTATGGCCAATATATAAATTGCAAATGCTTTCACATGAATTTTTCATTATCAACATCATCTAATTATGTCGTGATTCAAAAATCATTGCGCACAATTAATTCCCAAACTAATTGCATTTTAAGAGGTGAAATTAATGATATTGATGACACATATCCCATCTAATATCTCTATAAATGAAATTTTGGATATGTACATTACTACATGATGAAAATACATACCGGCCGTGTCACCATCAGAGTCATCTTCAATAAATTTTTCATCCACACGAAATCTTTTATCTAACCCTATTTTTGTTTGTAGTGCCATTAACTAATAAATAAATAACAGAAAACACCAGTATAACCATGTACAGCAATTTTTATTTGAAATACGATATTTACTTTCAGAACTTAATGTTAACCTGTGGTTATATGAATGAATGTCTTACAACAGAGCAGAATATAAAACTAAAAGCCTGTCGACAAGGATAGCTCCACTGTGTATGCAGAATTTCACTGTGATAGTTGGCACTTGTAACAGGTGACATAAAAAGTTATTGCATTTTCAGGTTTGGCAAATGGTGGATGATAGTTGTCGTTATTGAACAAATCAAAAGAACAGGTTCACCCCAAATAACAGATCACTTTTGTAGGTCACAAGCGGAATGTTAACACCAAATTTGGAGAGAATGTACATGTATTGACAAATGAAGTAGCGATTTTAGTAAAAGTTGACAGACGGATGACAGAAGACGGACAACGGATAGTCCACCTACACCATGAGCACCGCTGACTACATCCACATTGGAGTAAAAAAGATTACAAAAAGTTTGCAAACCTTATGTCCATCTTTTCCATCAAACTCCGGGCGCTCAGGAATAGCGATTTCATTAGCATCATCATCATCTGACATATCAGGAAACAAAGATGTTTTCAACTTATCTTGGACACCAACAGTCTAAAAACATTAATCATA
>JAYJLZ010160635.1:0-11647 GCA_036873915.1 Tubulanus ruber | reverse complement strand
CCTTGTAGCGAGTTAGAAAACACTCTGTCATTTAATGATGATATTGTAAGCTGAATCCATTCAAGCAGGTCAGATGTTAAGCTTTCATATTCTTCCATCATGTGCTCATTCTCTAACGCATGTCCTACAACCTGTAAACAGTTTCACAATTATTATATGAAAAATGTTATGGTTTCCATAGCGGTTTCAGTACGTTATTCATCTTATGAAAAAGGTGATTAAAATTACCGGTATTTATTTTAAAATCGCAGTATTTATTTTTACCTTTCCAATACGTTTACTGTGTACAGACTCGATCTTCATCTTAGAGAAATAGTGATAGTATGTCACGACGTATGTAATGATGGACTTCTCATCTGGATGCTCAACATTAATATCTGCAAACAAAACGAAAATTAATAATAAAATGCAATTCTACCAAAATGTATTAAAAAATAGCATCACAGCAGTATTATTCCCGATTAAGTAACTGCCACCCAGACTTTAATCTTACCTTCGGGATCCAGTAGTCTTGTAAGACCCAATTTGTCTTCAGCCACAGTGAAGGCATTATCAAGGTTGTGTAACGGGTTTACTTTGGTCATTTTTTCGTATTGAATGAGGTCAGGCCTGTCGAAAACATAAAAAATATAAGTAACAATACATGGGGTAAGAATTTCCAAAAAATAATAATTAAACAGCCAATGTCAGTTTACCACAGATAATGAAACCAAAGAAAAACCTACCGGTGTTTGTGGATAAGGGCATTGAATGCCAAGCCATCTCTCCAGCTTGTAGAGAAATTTCTTACATTGACATTGACGTAACCAGCAGTCTTCATCTGGCACCAAAGCAACAATGCATCCTTTGCTTGTTTAGTTTCAGAATTATCGGCTTCTTCGAATGTAATGTCTTGAATCTGTTTCAAGCAAGTTGCAAATTTTTGATAAAATGTTATGCTTTTAACAACAATTTACATGGGACACAAAACAAAAAACCGTGACACTACGACTTCTATTATTAAAAATACCCTAGAGCTGTTAAAAGTGCATTTTAGTTACCATATTACAGAAAAGTTCATGTTTACAATTTAGCATATAATGACAATGTAAGGTGAATTCAATACTGTTTTAAAAAACCTTCAAAATACTTTTTTGATTTATACTGGTAGATTTACCGGTGCGGTATTATAAATAGATAAATAGATATAATAAGGAGTCCAACTACAGTACATTGACGTGAACGAAGCCGGTTATTCAATAACCAGAATAACCATATTACAGTATTTATAACAAAGCAAAAACTCAAAACTAATGCTCTATCAGGGGATAGCCGACTTTCAACAACATCTAGTATAACAAATTACATGTATATTGTTTTAGCTAATCAGAAGCCTTAAACTCATTACTTCTTTTAATCATGACATACATTCCAGTGCAAACATTACATTTATCAGTGCTATCAGGAATACTACATACACGTATTAAATTGGCAAAGTTCGTGGATTAATCGTCGCATTAACTGACTACAGTAGCACAGTGAACAATGTACTACAGCTTTGTGATTTATGAATAACTTAACTGTGATAATGGCCATTATATAATATACCCGGTACTCGTAGTCTCTATTTTATTTAAAAACAGACTACACCAAATGCACATACGTGCATTACACACAAATATCTGACGATGTTAATATACGTAACAGGTTTATCTGTGAATAAACATTCACAGGTTGTTGATTTCATGGTAAAATTTCATGATTAGTTATTAAATATCTAGGAAACTTTAATCTAATTGCAGTACACGCAAGTGACTAACAAGCCAAAATAGTATCTCTACAATAAGAGAAGTATTAATCAATATATCCCGTCTAACAGATGGCCTTGACCTGACTGATACACCGCCCTTTGAGAAATTATAAATCAATGACTAATCTGATAAATCAATATTTTTCAAAGCAGGAGAAATAAAGTCTGACGCGATTAAATCAACTAAATAGTAGAGATTTTGAACCAGTTTTATCGACACTGTTCGCCGCTCTGGTGGCAAGCTATTAATGCATCCTCTTCATAACGGAGTAGTTTCTGGTTGGTTTCTATGGAAACCAAAGCATATACATGCGGTATACTAGAGCAGACTAGAGCAACACATCATATGATTTAGCAGCAGCAGCAGCAGCAGAGTTCATCATCTGCATTAATACTGTAACAAACCAGCTAATTTTCACACTACTCGAGTTTTTAACGGAGGTCATGTTATTAATGATCTTTCGATACTTCGAAATTTTTGATTCAATATAAAAAAATAGTTGGTTTATATTTGAGGGAGCAGTCTAGCACTTATGATGGCACGTTATAGAAAATATAGTCATTCGCCTGATTAATAAGTCATTATAATATTACTAAGTTGCCTGATCGAAATGTCAATAGCGGGAATTCACCCATTGAAATTCTTTACATAACTATTGTAGCCGACAAAGCTATAAGAACAATGTGATTCAAGACGATCATTAGACTTTAAGCAAGCTGGTTCACATGCAAGCACTTTATACTTGCACCTCATCAACCAATAGAATGGTAAAAAGAACCAAAAAAAAAGAGTAATGCGCGTTCAGTTGCTAATACCGACACTAAAATATGAAGATTTTTCTATTCAATTTGAGGCTGATTTCGAAATTTATAAATAAATGTCGAATCTTATTTATTCTTAATAAGCGGTCATATATTAATTCAGATTCTACAATTTTATTTCTTTTTCTCGAAACAGCATTTGTGATATAAACCGGAAAAAACCATACATCGCTTTATGAAATGGATCATTATCTTGGCTCTGATAACAATACTGCATACATGCTAACGGTTTGTAATGTCAAGCTAATAAACTAACAATTTATCTTCATTAAAGGAAAAAAGGCGCTGTTATTCACTCAAAAACTTAAGACCACCAAAATATATTGTTGTCTCAAAGAGGATATTTCAGTTGTGTCTACGATATTTAAAAGTATAGTTGACGGATTCCATAAAAGGACGAAATAAGTAAACGATACAAACCTGGAATCGTAAAATAATCGTCCAAATGAGACCCAATGTCAATCTCGCATTTCCGTCAACAATATCATGACATCCCATGTTCTCCATCTGTACTCGCATTTCACGAAGAAAATCTAAAGACTTCTCAACATTCTCCAGACAATGGATTCTCATTTTTCCTTTTGTTGGTTTTGGCTGAAGGAGAAACATTGGAGAGAATTATAGATTTTGAATCGTTGAGATAAACTGTAACCTATAAATCGTGAAATTGATGTATAATTCACTTATGTGTCAAATTAGTGAAATATTGTAATAAAGCTTAAACTGAATAAAGCTATCACAATATTCGAGTAGCTTACCAATCTTTCTCCAGACAGGATTTCAAGAAGTCTCATTAACATGCGACCATCACGCAAGTCAACGTAGAGGTCACTGATCTTACAATTTACACGAGCAAGATGTGAATTAACCCATTTACAAAAGGTTTTCTTCTGTACCATCTCACGCTCATCTGAAAAATAATAAATCCTCTATAACAAAAAGTTACATGGCAACGGCTGAAGGAAGCATGACTTTTATATTTCAGAGTTTCCTAGACAGGCCAGTTATTTTATAAAATATCAATCTCTCATATACGACAGGTTGCACTAGATGCACAAATGAAAGAATATATTTTTATTCCACCTCACTCCCTCATCTCTTACATCAATGTTAATTTGCCATTATCTACCCCCAATCATCATGAAATAAAAATCTTATAAAAAATAAAAAAATGTGTGATCAAATTCTAATATAATATGCAACTAAAAAAATTAAGTTTAATGCTATTTGAAGGATTGTCGAAAACTCCAAAGTAGGTCACGTCGGTAAACGTCACTCATACCTGCCAACTCCTTGATCTTCATTATATAAACATCCTCTCCCTGCTCCGCGATTTTTTGAAACTCCATTTTGTATTATAGATAGTTCAACGTTTGTTAAAAGGTAAAGTTTGAAACAGAAATGATGCGAAAAATACTTAGATTAGTCCCGTAAGAACGCCGCACACTAACATGACGCCGCCATTGCCCAGCCCTTTCATAAACACACAGTCATATCTATCATTCCATACTAAATTGATGTGATGATTGCTGATAAAATGGGTCATCCAACCACTTGAATAATTTTGTCTGGTTTGATACAGCATAATTAGCTAGAAGGCTTTTCTAATTGATATGGGTATGTATTGAATGTACTAAATTCCAGGTCATAGCTAATAAATAGGAAACAACAACTATATGATGCGGGTAAAATGAGCAATTATCTAGGGACGAACTGTAACATTTATTATTACACATTTGCTATTGGACTTCCAAACAAAGAAGTCAAGCAAGGAAAAGTAAAGCTACCACACGTTTAATAAGGTAAGCCGAAACATTTCTCTTTTTAATTTAGTATTATCAAGTAAAAATGTACGAAGCAGTTCGATTGAATATATAACGGCAGTGATTTGAAATGTATATATTCTGTATATTTGCTTCCTTCCCCTAATAACTATTAAGCGCCTGACATAGCATACATTGGCAGTAGCAAATTCCAGTAAGGTGAGTAGCATAGCATAGCTGTACGATTGTTGATAGAAATAGCAGACTCATCAATCTATTACTGAATACAATATACGAACACGCTGACGTTGTAGCTTGATATCTGGTCAATATGATGTGGAATCCCATGTGTAGTCATCGTTTTAGAACTATTAAATTATTAGTTCACGCCGAGTGAATAGAATGATTAAATCGGTAAGAGCTTTTCTCTCATGATAAAGCTGTTTATATAGTATAAGAATGTGACCTCGCATGATTCTATACCAATGTGAATACAGTAAAGAAAATAATGATAAACTGTTTTCTAAGTCCAGTGGCAGCGCAAATGAAAATAAATCCCAAGTCTCCCTATCAATAAGGATGGTTAAATTCAACCCTAAGTAAGATTCCAATGCCAAAATTCAAACTGAACACAGATTGCTTGCAGCAAAGAATACTCTAAAGAAATGGATGCTTACCTGCCAGAGCCTTAATCCTGGACCTCTCAAAAAGCTTCGAAGAATTGTCTCCTTCCCAATCTTCAGCATTATGAGGGCCATCCCAGCACATATCAATCTCAGTCATCTTTGCTTTGTTACGCTTTCCTTTTCATTAGGCAACCAAACCTGAAAAATGGCACATGGAAAACTTAGTTAATTTAAATATCAAGGAAGTACTATTAGTCATTGATTTGGTTCACTTATCATGAGGGGAACTTATAATTTACATCACCGAGACAACAGGTTTCAAATAACCTAAGCTATAAAAGGTTAATTAAATAATATTCAACAATGAAATGTAGAGCTACAGGACAAAACTACATGTATAAAATCATTGGCATATAACAATTAAAATATATGCTATAATCTAGGATATCCAAATCCCAGATATCCAAAAAAAACTAAATATGGTTCATTTTGCAACTAATAAAACATGTACCGGTAGTTCATTAGAAATGTAATACCAGTTCACAGTACTTTACTGTCTACTAGTACTAGTGTGTTCTTGTCCCTTCCTTATGTTATAATAATACATCCAAAGGCAGGTTTTGCAAAGCTTTACATGAATCAAATATGCAAGTTTTTGTATTGTTTGCGCTAACAGTTCATTAGCACTTAAGCATGACTGGTTGTTAGACTTAGAGCGTAGCCAAATTCTGAAATAACAGAAATATAACTGCTAGCCCTATCAACATATTTGAACACGAATTGGTGTCGTGCTTTATAGCTATCTTAACTACCATTCAATCATAAATGACAAATAGCCTGGAAGTCATTTTTGATCACTGACTTTAGTATCCATAATTGATTTAATTTCTGATACAAGAAAAATTGGAAGTCAACTGAAATATCAATGAGGCAAATAAATTTCCTGAGAATAATAACAATGTTGAGACAAGAGTGTTTAATATTATAGACTTTTTCCTCCAAACCAAAAATATTTTAAACTAAAACTTATTATTTAATACTGTAAGAAGCAATATCCTTATTCAGAAACACAACAAAAGATGAAATTGACATATAATTTTAAAGAAAAGAAGCATAGGACAGCTCGAGCACACCAAAAAAAATAATCTTAACAAAGACAAAACTGTTTTTTTATTTAGATTATTAGATTACAACGGAAAGATTTTTATGTCAAAAATCAATGTAAATCGAAATATAACAATTTTTCCCTCATCATGGACGGTTGTGACTTTCTTTATTTTTCAGAAGAAATTAACATGAATGACCAGATACAGGCAAGAAATCAAATTGCTTAAGGGAGATAGGTACGAGAACCACATGGCACATAAAGCTATTTGACCATAGACCCTAGCGATCTACTATAAGATAAAGAAATACTATTGACCGAAGGAAAGACTTTATCCAATGATTTAAGTATAATTAGGAGGTAGCAATTAGGACTACATTAATCTCTTGGGAAGAGAACACTTAACTACTTTTTTAAGGTTGTACCTCTTAATATTGTCACTTAAAATCTACTTGTAAATAAAAAAAAGCTTTTACCCAAATATCACTTATTGAACATTTCTAATTGTGGAAAACTTGGCACAGTTACTGCTGTCATAATAATATTTATTTTCACTTATAATATTCAATACAATACATCAAAAAATACAAAGTCTATACATGCAAAATGCGTAAACTATACTATGTATAATAAATACGGTACAGTATTGTTTTTTAAAAAAATATGTTGACAGTATAATGTTTTTATAATATCATACCAACGAATTGATGGATGGAGCAGATTTTATAGTATTGGGAGTATAGATTTTGCCAAATTATTGGAACTTTTGTCAAAAAGGATTGATGATACGGATAATGAATAAGGATGGGTCCTGTGATTTTTTTTCGTCGCCTCATATTTTAATTATGTATGAATGAATATACATGGAAGAGGTTCTTTATGGGGGAAGGCAGTTGATTATGTATAAAATTGTATCCATTATTTTATAAGCTTATATAGATCAAAGTGGCTACATTTACGCAACTACATAAGGAGAGTTTCATCTCTGATTGGAAATATCCACTCTTTCTCCCTTACGTAAATGTAGCCACTTTGTATATATAAAACCATCAGCATTACAGAATGAAGATCACAAAACCACAAACCAAACACAAAAACACTGGCATGGATTAAATACCAACAAGGAAAACCTTTATGCGATTTTGTACAAGCTTTTAGTTTGTGCAAACAATTATCCATTTCCAAATTGCAGTAAGCCGAGCCTATATATCAAATATATGCAAAAAACAGAGCCAAACGTCTCAACACATCAGAATCGCTAAGACTAGAGTGATGCTTGTCTTACTCTAATATAATAGAGACGAGTTAGTCACTTAGTTTAAACATAAACATTGGTACACAATTTGTATTTAGGAATTTCTATTTTGTAATGTCAACTTCAAACTCCACAACAATCGCTTGCATTATAAATCTATTGATTGTTACCATTGCCGAGCACTGCCACCATCACATTCTTATGATTCATATTCACAAGAGTCGATTTCACTTTTCAATCCAGGCCAGGCTGGCTGATCATGGAGTCCGATTTATTGCCTATTGGGTTGGGAAGCTGGGGGAGGGACCAGTCAGTGCAAGGCAATTACCAAAGCAAAACACTATAAAATTATACATATGATGTCTCAAGACACATATTCATTATCATTATAACAAGTAAGAATTCTTACAAAACCAGAACTGAAGAGTGCACATATTCCTAAACAATCCACTTAAAAAGAAGTCAGAAGACAACATTCGTTAATATAGTGAATAGAACGCCGCCATATTGAATCGGGTGGTGTCGGCGGCGACTCGCAGGAAAATGTTTACCTAAAAATGCTTCACCATTTAGAAATGCAATCTCGTTAAATGTACATACCTCGAGAGCAGAAAATCTGCTCTTTAATAAAAACTGGTATATAACTTGATATGTGGTAATAGAAGATATATACACAGATTTTACTTTGCAATGTATTATCCAGTGCTGAAGACTACAGAAGGAACCCGACGCGAGCCGGCTAACCAACGGCTACTTTAGTTCTACACGAAAAATAGTCTGCAACCTATCGCTTCAAAAGTATGTAACTACTTTATACGCGAAAATTGTTTTAAATAGAAATGTTATTCAATTAAAGCTTTTGTGCAGGGTTTGACATATATGACATAAACCATGATTTTTACATCCATATATAAGATACAGTCATAGCGCATTTATACACCAGACTTTGCGTGATGTCATCATTTCTACCGTAGCGCTACATGTACGACATGTGTGTGCAAAAGTCCACAATACTCATTGTAAATAAGAGCACGTGCCACATGTCCACTGGTTGCTGAAAGAGCGAAGCGGTCGTACTTATTTATGAAAATAACCATATAGTCATATGCATAAAACATAATTTAAAAAATTGCAGTACACATTAAACCACGGGTGAAGTATTTTAAATACTGGTACCGTAATCTAGGCATTACCGGTACCGTACTGCAGCATAAGCTTACAAAATATTCCTTGCGTTTCACTTTCCGTCCGGCCACTTGCAGAATGAAAGTGATCAACGAACCTATAATCGAATACGTAAACAATGGTTTTACGTGACCCCAATGGTCACGTATGAATGAGAAAATATGCTGTTTTAAAAAGAGTCGTACGGCCTACCGGTAACAGAAATGTTGGCTTGTTCTTAATGAGTTCGAATGTCTAGATACCGCACAATCGGAAATAAATTTCTTTTAATAAATACATTCTTAAATGTACCTACCAAGAACAGTGAAATAACCTTAAATTTGGGTATTAATTCCGATTTCGCATTGATCACCCCGCCGTAGGCTAACTAGTAAGTGCGAGAAATTCAAATTTTTAAATGCTTCACATCGGAACGAAGCCACTAAATTCAAATTTATTATTTAAGCTCAACATCCACGCTCAGATCTCCAGTAAGCTTAACGACGAGCAAGTCTTTCCCTTTTTTGAGGCTCCCTTCGTTATTCCGCCGGTAAATTTGAAACAAATTAAACACTCCACCAATATAATAATACACGAACATTTTTATAAGTCAAATATTACATCTTTATTGAAAATTTTGCTTCGCCAGGTAAATTTACAACACACACATTGTGAAAAATCGTCAAAATAAACAACTTATTAAACACGTTAAAATACATCTGGTATATATATACTGCATCTTTGTGAACATATAAATCTTAAATTTTTAATTTATTGGAGACATAAATAAACTCCGGATTCATTCGTGAAGCAAGTCAGGCCCCTAAACGTATAAAACACAAATTATCCAGACACCCGTCGCGAGCCCCTAGCCCCCCTAAAATTCCCCAACCTTACAAAAATGTCTTAAATTATTCACAGTGCACCCGCGATTTTCCGACAAACTTGGGACCACATGAATTGTGGCGGATAATCGAGGGTGGCGTTTAACTGGTGAAACCTTACGAGAAAAATTGAAATATAGTGGCCCTATGCCGCTATGAAAATATGTAGGCGAGCGTTGTCATAGTTGAGTTGCGTTGCTCGTCGACTAAGCCCGCCTTAACATTTTTGATAATTTCGGCGCAAGTGTCAAAGTACGCTAGGTGTGCGTGCAACCAGCGTAATCTGCGCTGGATTCAGCGCCAGTGCGTAGCGCTGTTTACGCCCAGTAGAGAGTTAGTGTTCAAGTACCGTACTTAAAAACAAAGAATAAAACACAGTCATAATTTCCGTTTTATAAGGCTTGAGCAGAACCAACAAATGGCAAAAAAGTTAAAGCTCGAGTATTAATATAACGACCATTCGGATCATTTTGTTCATAATGCAGTCATAGTTTAAGTTCTAAAGTTAAATTCATGTTAATACCGGAAATGGTTAACATTGACCCTTGGTTGGACACGCCGGTTTTACAATGCGCCCAAATAGGCTATACGCTCAATGATTTAGTAATACATGTGTGCACACGTAATACAGACCAAAGCTTGTTTTTATATTCCGAGTTGATGAAATAAAGTCTAATATTTGAGTGGATCGGTTTGCCAGGGAACCGAACGTAATCGATATCATCAACGTCACCCTATTACGGTCATAATTGCCGATTTCGAGTTATCCGGAGCAGTCGAAAACCGAACGCTCACTCAACTCACACGGCAGAATTCGAACCGCAGAATTCACACGATTCTGCAGGCGGCACTCAAACCCTATACTGTGATATATGTTATAAAAATCTCTATGAAAAATGATTTAAATTGTTAAATGTTGGTTTAAAACCGTCTGTTAGAATAATTAATTTTAGTGAAGAACACCAGCATAGATCGGAAAATAGTGCTTCATAATTCACAAAATTGGTAATTTACAGACAATACAGTATAATATCATGACGAAGTGTATACCATATCTGTATAAAAAAGTCAATATCCAATCCAAAAGCCTTCTAGAATTTCTTAAAAAATTAATCGTTAAATATCTTACTTCATCGCATTGAAAGTCTAAAAATGTACTTACATGTATTGACCTATTTTATTTATATTTCTCTGGTATCTAATCGCTATCAACTTAAATTTCAAATTATCGGGTCTCGTATGTAAAATGAAGCTATTTAGACTATGTATTAATACATACATGTTCTTGCAAGGGTAGCTACTAACATGACGTCACTTCATTGTCAAGACAGGTCATGTTTTCCTTTACGCAACATAAACGATATTACAAGACATTTGAAAGCGTTGTAACATATTTTAACAGTTCTTAAAATCAAAACATCAAAAATGGCATGGAATGAATACATAAATTATTAATTATAACCTTCAACCTATAACTTATAACTTAGCAATTAACAACTGATTAACAACTGATGTTTGCAATTAACAGAATAACAACTGATGTGCGGTCGAATCGAATCTGTACAAGCACCAATGATATCACAGAAAATGTTTGCGTGACAGCAAGCGTGGATCCTACTGAATTCTATCAGGAGGGCAGACTTTCGGGTCATTGCAGCAAAAATAGTGAACAATCACACCATTCGGGTAACGAGCAAATGCACTGGAAATATAAAAACACGGGTTTTTTTATTTAAAAAAGTCCTATAAAGTTAAATCTCTAAAAACTGCAACATATAGGGTGGTTCTTCACGCTGTAGTTGTAAAAATACAAATTTCCTTCTAAATTTTTCTGTAAGCCTCTAAGTATTTGAAGATAAAATTAAACCACAGACACTAAGACCTTTTTTAATAATAAGTTGGATTACGGATCCGCCGCCCTGATTTTCGAAATTTAGAAATAATTTGTTTAAATTTTTTTCCCTTAACCCGTCCAAAACTTTTTCGTGTAAATCAGTAATCCAACTAATTATAAAAAAACTACAAACGAAGAATTAGTCTTTCAGACGATAAGAAATTTTCTTATACACGTATATCATTACTAAAACAGCACAATGAGTCTAGGTTCGCCAATGTGCAATGTACTTACCCCCTTCTTAATAATAATCATATTATAAGCTGCTCAAGAAATGTTAAAATAGACGCGATATATTTAACAGCATAAAATCAAACCAAAACAAGCAGAACGCTTATGTCCCCC
>JAYJLZ010160302.1:0-11683 GCA_036873915.1 Tubulanus ruber | reverse complement strand
TATGTTGAATCGAACATAACTTTTAAATCAAAATTCGCAATTGACAGAAACGACTGTGCGACTGACGACGTATAAAACGGCAAAAAGAGACGATTGTGCGAAATCATGGTCAAATTTTGATGGGTCTAAAATATAATTACTAAAGTAATTACCATGAGGGCTAAAAAGTTGTCACACTTGGAAACAAGAAATAAAGTTCCAACATTCTATACCAAGTATTTAGGTCAATGTGTAGATGCTATACTAAAATCAATAGTCGCAGGTGACGGGACACACCATGCGAATTATTCGCAGCGATCATGCGAAACGCAGCCAAATTTGCGTGGTGTTTCCAGCCACGCGATCATGCGAATCCATCGGCGACGAAATTCCCACCGATTAAACGTGTTTGATAATTTCGCAGTGCATTTCTTCGCTGCGTGTCCGGAGTTGCGATTAATATTCGCAGAGGTTATCGAATACTGCCAATCGCTGACTACCTTCATATCATGTGATCGCTCCAAAACTGATTTCACCGCTACATATTTTAGCGGCGATCATGTGAATAAATTCGCATCATGGTAATTCGCATGTTGTGTCCGCTCGTGCGGGTGCGAAAATATTCGCGCCGAATTTCGCTGCGTATTTAATCGCAGCGATCATGCGAATTGATTCTCATGGTGTGCCCCCCTGTAGAAAATAGACTGCACGTGATACACGTGTTCATTTCATTCAGAAAAATTTCGAAAAATCTTGTATTTAACTAAATTTCCAAAAATATCCGATTTTAGAAACTATTACTTAGTTTCTAAAATCTAAATAACTAATTTCAATACAAAAAAAATTTATAGTGTTTTGCATCAAATCTGAGTAAATTTGGTCAAGTTATGTAGCAGATACACTAGACTTTTTGTTGTAAAATTGCAAAGTTAGACAACTTTCCAATTTTCCAATTTTAAAAATAGAACATGTTCTATTGCATCGACAAAGAGATGAAAGACAAATTAATGACAAAAGTCAGACGACTTTCCCGTTTACACTATCGATTTTCTGAACTCACTTGAAAAATCGACAGTATAAATTGCGCATAACTAAGTCTCTAACGAGTTATCGTGTCATTTTTAGCTTAGAAAGCAATTTACGATAGTGGAACTTCCTAAAAATTAATTAATTAAAAAATTTCAATACATCAAACAGTTGAATATGTGAGTTCATAATTAAATGGTGATAATGTAGATATCAAAATAAATTTCCTTACCCTGGCTTTTTCAAAACACTCCGACAACTTACTAAATAATCTAAAATACAGAAATAAAATTCTTATTTATGTACCGGTAGCATAGGACTGGATGTTTCAATTCCATTTTAGCATATGAATTTATTTTAAAGTTTTGACATAATACTTACTTATCTAACTCAGTATTCTCTAAAGTAGCTAATTGAACTAGGCCTGAAGATATTTTTATATATGTATCTGCCACATCTAAAAAACCGAATATATAGTGATAGATGATACAGATATACAGATAAACTGATGTTTTTTACATTTAACAATTAATTAAATTATGATGATTTGATAAAGATTACTTTTATGGGCTTTAGTCATTCGATCTGCTTTCATAGTTGCATCCTTGATCTTGATGTGGTATTCCATCAGGAAACTTTTTTCTCGTTCAAAGAATTCATCTACATCCTTGAAAAAAATTGAAGAAAGGGTCCAAACAATCAATCCATGGCTTGATTTATAAAACAGTGTGAATCTTTAGAAGAACAACTAACACTGTTCTAATAAACTGAACTGAATGGATGAAACAGAGCTGCCAACCCAAAATTAATCACAAAGCACAAAGAAATTAAAATAGCAAGGAAGCATATTGTACTTTTCTAAACAAGAAAGAAATTCTTATGTACCATAATGCAACATCATTATGTCTGTCATAAATGGACAAAACAGAGGATGGAAACATGAAACAAAGCAAATATAAAATAAAAAACATTGACTACATACATTTACCTTTTGGGATGACAAAAGCACTTCATCGGCAGACTTTGTAACACTTCTGAAGAACCCGGTTAACTTCTCCTTCTTGTTTTTGCCTCTTACACTCAACTGAAACCATTAACTAATATGGTAATGAAGACAAATAAAATGCTAAAAAGTATCTGCACCCACTTATAGTTCAACTTGGTTTATAAAGCTTTTTGAAATAAAATATAGCAACAATTTCAATGAAATTAAAAAGGAATAAAGATTTCAGCTTACATCTTGATCATATTCAAGAAATACTTTAAAATTCATATCACTCTTCAGTACTGGATGAGCAGCTAGTCGCTGCAGGAAGACTTCATGCATTGCCACTGTCTTTTTGAATGTAGCTAAATATTCACTGAAAAAAAAAACGGCAAACCCAAAATTACAATAAGTAAAAGAATTTCACACATTTGGTGAATATAAGAATAAAAGTAATGTGGAACCATATTAAAACAAAAAAAAACAAAAAAATATAACTAATTAAAATAAAATAACTTCAATCAAAAGCCTACTTTCTAATTCCTACTTTACATACATATCTTAAATGGGATGCACATGAAATGAAATAATTTTTTTTGTCTCACCATAGGGTCCGGGATATGAGATTCCCGACTCCAATAACACCATGTTGACATTTTTATATAAACAAGGCAACCAGGGCTGACGCCCCACAGAATTGGCAGTAGATTATAGGCAAGACTTATGGGTGATAAGACATTAAATCTGAGAAACCACTGGGCGGCCATCTTGAATCCAAAAAATTTCCCACCAAAAACTTGGAAAATGGTCTTTCACTTTTGTCTACAGACGCCGCACGAAGATCGAACGCAATACCGTAAGGTAAAAATAAGTTGATAAAATTAATAAAATATTCTATCAAACTAAATTCGTTATAACAAGGTTTTGACTTATAATATTATACATACGCTTCTAGTTCCTGCTTCATTTTTGTAAATTCTTCTTTTGTCATAGTACCTTCACCTTCTCCGAGCTTCTGCAACTTTTCACGAGAAGCATCAAAATCTGGTCGTGGTGGGGCTGGTGGGATCTGAATTAATAAACATCAGCTATCAATGACATATTTTATATAATTTTCCTATTTATAATACATCCATTTAAAATGCCACTAGAAGCTTTTTTAACACCTTATCCGACGTTTTGAAATTAACTCATATAATCAAGGGTAGACAAGAGAAATTGATTGATAGCCGGGAGGAAAAATACTAAAAAACTACCATCACCTTTTACTAATAATTTTGGATTAGTGAGGAACATAATTCTGCATAAAATTTTTAATATTAATATAGAAATATTTAATGGATAACATCAAGAAATGTACAATTTGTACACTTAATAAAGCTTGGGAATTCACATGCATTGTACTGGTAATTGTATTATGGGTGCAAATCAATGGATTGTAACTACAAAAATACACAAACGGGGGCTAGAACAGGGTTCCTACAGATGACCAACCTCAAAAATTAAGGACATTTTAAGGACAAAAAGGCAAAATATAAGGACATTTTCCACAAGCGGATGGAGGAATAAAAATAAAAAGGACTAAATCGCCAAAAAGAGCACTATTTCGCGTCAAAGATGAGAAGTCAGATAAAAATTAAAAATAAAAACATTTTTTTCTCCTTGTCACCAGGATCACGCAGTAACCATGTAGTAAATTCGACTAGATCTAACCACAAATCATTAAAACTACAATTTTTATGGGCATTAGGCATTTTGACACTCTGACGAATAACATTAAACTGACTTCACCTCCCTGAACTGATTAACATATATGTAAGCCTTGCTCATTTAAAGTAGGTCTCAGGGCCGTACGTAGCCAGGGGGTGCATTGGGTGCGTACGCAACCCCCCCGCGCTTTATATAAAGGCTAGTATAAATATTTTAAAATTCTTATAAAAAATTGATTATTTTAGAGTGCCTAAAATTCGGGAAAGCCCTTCTCCTTGCATCAAATTTTAAAATAACCTAACAGAGATAAAAAATTTATCAAAAGTCCCGTTCAATATCAAAACGCACCTCCCCAAAAGAATACCTGGCTATGGCCTGGGTCTACATTTTATTTATCTTTTATCTTAATAAATAATGAGTTAAAATTGTGAACAGGCAACTGAATTGTATTACCTCGTGTCTTTGAACTTAATAAAAATACTAGTGTTTGTGTTTGTCCTTCTGATTGTGTACACTATTAATTTAGCCTTTGATTTGACAGATTGCAAATTTGTCCTCAATTTAATTTATCAGATTAAAGCATCTTTTAAACTTAATAAGGCAATTTTCCTTGTGTATTGACAAACTAATTTATCCTTTGATGTTATTAGGCCTATTGTAACACTGGGGATTGGCCACACTATATGGCCACATGATTTCTATGCAGACTGGAACAATGTTAATTATGTGTGAAATGCAATTAGACATGTAGTAGCAGGCCTTTTGTGCATTGAAGGTATGTATGTAGTGTATATTGAATAAAAGATTTTTACAAACTTGTATGCAACAAAATAACTACCTGATAACATAGGCTTATATAAAAATTAAAGGCAAAAAATTAAAAAAGGACCCAGTTTTGTTTTTAAAGACAATTATCTCAGATATTAAGGACATTTAAGGACATAGGGGTAAAATGCCCATTTGTTAAGGACATTTAAGGTCCTTAAAAAATCTGAAATTTAAGGACATTAAGGCATTTTTACCTCTGGCATTTTTACCTACATTCTTTAAGGACGCATAGGAAATGTGACAAATTTTGTGACTGATATTTTTGTCACTTAAGTTGTTTGAATATTGGAATCATTCGTTTCGAAATTTAGGATGAATAATCGTGCAATCGTAAGCTGAATGTGAATTAACTGAATTTAAATACAACTATTCTCTGATTTATCTGCTAAATGAGAGTGACACAAATATAAGGCATCATTCTAGCCTGGTTGATTTGCTTAAAACAACAAACATGCAATAAAATTAATGAATATTGTGCGAGTATTTGTACTTGCAAAACTTTATAAAAAGGTAAAATTTTCTACTTGAATGACCTAAAGGCCTTAAAGGATCAACAGATGTTATAAATACAATTTGTGGTAACACCCATTCACCATTTAGTGTGATAAATCAGTAGCCATAAACTTATTATCTCCCTGTTATGAGCCAAAGGTAACCAAAATTTAGCAAACAACAGAGTGGCATTTATCACATGGAGAGAGTTAAATTCAATAAATGTTATAACTACAGGTACAATTAAGTATGCTTATAATTGATTTACTTACTATTATACCAGCATAGTCTTCATTTTCATCAAATCTATCATGCAACCAAACAAATTCCTCATGCTGACGAACTACTGAAAAGTCTGGTTCCCGAAATTTAGGAAGAGTTGTCTAAAACAAAACAAAATAAATTACAATTTTTTAATGTTTTCAGGTAAAATTGAAGTATTTACCGGTAAGTTGGTCTCAGTATTTCCATCCATTATTAGTCTTTAGTAATTTATTGTCAGCGTGAGATGGGAGAACATTTCAATGAACTACAAAGTTGTTCCCCAGAATGACGTCATTTAATATCGTAAATAAAAACTGGCTATGCTTAAGAAACGAAAAAAATGCAATTACGACTTTGATGACAGGAGAGGACAGTAAAAATACAATTGTCAAATGTTCATGTATCCTTTAGTGTGCGACAGGATAAAAGGTAAAGTCGCAAAACAATAAAACCTATATGTGTGAAAATCTAATAAGAAACCCTGACTTTTTTACATTAATGCATGATCAGTAGCACTACTTCCTTCCACAATAATAAAATGGGTTAATATCAATAAATGTTATTCTAAACATAAACAAGCTTCCATATTTATATTACTACAAATAAAGTTTAAGTCGAATGGAAATCGAAAGTGCAAGCTAAAAATACTAATTATATTTACTTCGTCTACACTGTCCGAAAAATGTGCGTTTTTCGTCTTTACTGGAGTAAAAAAGCGGGTCTATTGGTGGATTTTCGAACCCTCTTTTAAAAAGGAGCCGCATGAAAAACCCGCGTTTTTTCATTGATCGACTTCGCTACAGATGGCGCTTATCTGCGATCCTGTCATCTTGCGACATGTTATGTTCCGGTAGGCATAGGTGGTCAATGAATGTAGATAAATACTCCCGATAAGAAATTAAACATTCCTTATCTCGTGTGTGCCAATTTTGTCGAGTTGCGTTGTAGATTAGTGACCTGCCTCCACAGTGAAGACATTACACGCGAAAAACATGGGTTCAGTCAAACACGCAAAACACGCTTTTTTCCTCCTAGTGTAGACAAAGTAATTATTCAAATTTAAACAACAATTCAAACATCCTTTGAAATACCATAAATTTTGGCTATTGTACAATTTACAATATAAACAGTAATTTTGATTACCTTTGTATGAACTGTAAATTTAACTTTGTCTCTCTCACTCAATGCATCAGATATATCTACCATAAGAGATGAATCCTGAGTCAAATCTACTGTTTCGGATCGAGGCTGAAAATGATTATTTTTAATGTATCAATATTATAATCCATTCCTAAGGCAAGCGGACTAAAAATGCAGCACTTCACTGCTATAAAGAACCAATGAGCCTAGTCCAACTACAGTGGAGCCTGGATATAACGCGGTGGACAGGGTCCAAAGGAGCTACCGATTTATAGCTGAAGCGTGTTATATTTTATAACGATCCACATGAAAAAAATTATTTTAAGCGTTTTTTGTCTGCACACCTGCAGTGTTATCAACACCTGCAGTGAGCATAATCCAAAATTATATTATTACTATTAATTCTAATGTCTATCGCTGTATGTTGTCTCGTTTGTCTGTTTTGTTTAGTGTTTGATTTATTTAAATATGCAATCATAATAATGTGACACTGCACTGGTCTAACAAATTTAGCCTTAGATATTTATGCTGAAATTAACCTTGTCAGTATGGTCATCTGCCATCAGGTCTTGGCTCTCCATGCCGTCCTAGAAATAAAATAAACAAGAATTTAATGCATATATGTGCAAGGGTAATTAATTTTTTTTACAAAAGATAAAGCCGGAAAAGTTTACAACACCCACCATCATGGCTGCTAGTGTAGGTCATGTGATATAAAATTCTCATAATTTTAATAACTGTATATAACTCATATTATTTTCAATCTACTGAACTAAATGGTAATATAATTTAAAATTTATTTATTAAATTGCAGAATATAGTTAGTTGATGAAGTAAAAATATTATTCTTGAGATATGAATTGATGAAAAATGGCTGCGCCCCTAACCCGGAAATAATGTTTGTTTGTCGTCAAAAAAGATAAATTTAAGTAAGTGAAACATCAATTATTGAATTTATGACCTACCAGATAGGATTATTTTACAATTAAGGGCCTATGATTTAAAAGGATTTTGTATTGGGAAAGGCCAAAAAAATCGCAATGGCAAGAGCTTTACTTATTTAATATTTTGTATTATAAATATTATATATTCAATACAAATTTATTGAGGAAAGTTATATTGTAATCACGACCGAGGACCGGGGATTTTCCCCGTTAAACATTAAATATGGCAAGTTTTTGTCAACCCACAAGGTTTTTTTATAATGTCCATGGCAATTTTTTTGAACCGCAATATTTCTCTCGGCATCCGGTGTTGGTGGTTTTCGATAATTAGTTGGACTTGTTCAATTCATTGTTTACAACGCACACCTTCATTAGTCGAGATGCGACATAACATCATTACGCCAGCGCGTTGAAAGCGAAGCGAAAAAAGGAAGAGCAACCTTCAATTTTAAATTATTTCAAGGCTGAATCATTTATCTTGGTAATCCATTTCCAGGTTGTTGGTTTGTTTCTTTTTGCCACCAAAGACACTTGCATCCAGAATGGAGAATGCCTTTCAAAATGCGCTCAGAGACCACTAAATTGCAGGAAATTTAGGGGGGACCCTGTCTGGAATAACTCAGTCCCCTGCACTCACAAACCTTAATTAAATCTCTGGTAATGATCCTTCAATATGCTGTATGTCTAGTACATTCATCTGATGATAGGTATTTTTGAGCCATTAGATGAGTTACTTCCTGTAAGGCAATTTACACTTCAATTTCATATTTTTTACTTATCACTACTATCGTGACTTAACCCATTTGGCGCGTAATACCTGGTTGGGGCGGTGATATATTATTGATTACCTGTGCTTTCTGAATTAGAAACTGATTTTGAGATCAAATCATTGTCGTCTTAAAAAAAATTGTCAACAAGTGCGCAAAGATTAGAGTATCACACGCAATTATTTACATCACAGCACCAACCGGGTACAGTCACGATACAGACATGAGAATATTATGGAAACATTACAAACTGAAAATGATAAAAAGACTCAAAATTGGCAGTATCATTTTTTATTGTTGATTTGCATGAATCCCATGACCCTACTTTATGGCCGTAGAAAAAAAGATTTCTCTTTAACAGAAAACTATCATGCCTGCTCTTAAATGTTTTGTTTGCACCACCACGGCACTATCAATGTCACTGACAATTGACCATTGTTGTTAATCGAATAACATTTTTGTTACTGTTGCTGCTCCTTAACGCTTAATTGCCATCATCTTATTGTGACAGTCGAAAAACTTTTATGACATAGCTGTGCATCATTCTATGTGAGTTCTGAGCAAAGCTAAAGACAATTATGTTTCAGCCTTAATGGCTGGAATGTCAATTTATTTTCAAAGAGAATTTACAATTTCCTGACAATTTAATCGTTGCAGTTTTCCATCACCCGGTATTTAAATTATACACTGTAGTTGCACAGGGTCTGCATAATCTACTTGAATAGATAAAAAGAAACAGCATTGACATTGTTTTTTAATTTTTTTGGATAAAAAATCTATTGAGTCTTGTTTTAAAAAACTTTTGTTGTTCCTTGATCATTGGGATACATAATATTGGGATACCTATGAATACTCTATAACTTATTGGTATTCCTGATAGAGGTAGAAGTTCGACATGTCAGGCAATCTCCGAGATGGTTGGGGAATCACTTTCCATAGAACCATTTTTTATTGCCTTTTCCTTTTTAGGAAGGAACTTGCTCCTTATTATTAAGGTCAAAGTCATTACTTTCCCAGGAACATCTCTCTAGAAAACAATTTCCTTTATTCTCATTCGCAGTGAAACCTCTTAGACACACATATATGTTGCAAAACTTTTATCACTTAAAATACTTATAAGTCAGCACTCGGCTCAGCACTCGGCTACATAATGGTATTTAGATAATTTAAAGTGTTTAGCCTCTGGAGGAATTAGACAAACTCAGTTTATTAATTGATTTGTTTGTTTACTTTAAAGTTTGTTTGTTTAAAGAACATTTATTTAGACAGATTCAATCACCTGCCAATCATCAGTCCAAAATTAAGTAGTAAGTGGTATTCATTTTAATAGAAAATTAATAGAAAATATTTGGTACTGGTAGAACAAGTCAGAATAAGGAGTTGTCCACCCGAAAGCCTTTCTGTAATGAGAGGTTCAACTGTATTACTAGTAGTACAAATATTCCCCTGGTTATAAGTCTTTATATTATGACCATGGTCATTGCTGTCAAAGCTCAGTAATTCTTAGAAACGATGCTCTTTTTGAAGATCATGAGACAATGTCTTGTTATCTCTTATGTTGCATCTTGGTCTGGGGTACTACTTACTTATTGTATGATCACTGGTACGAATGTCAAGGTTATATTTTGTTATATTATATGCCTTTTGATAAACACTCTCTCTACCAAATTCTTTACTAATCATAATGTACTGGTACATTCATATTAAAAGCTCACAAATGTAACAATTATATCATTTATGTGATTTCTTAAACCTTTATTTCAGAAAAAATAATATGCAGTTGCAAAAGAATATAATTTTATGGCAGTATGCAATCAAAACATTAAGTTGTAGTTCAGGATATACTAGCTTTAGAAATTCATCAAAGCAAGTAAAACTAGATGTCGGACAAAATTTAAAATCATGGAATACTGACTCTAAACGTCTGCATGGCAAGTTATTGGGACGCGTTTCAAAATATAGATTGAATGTTGAGAGTAAAAAAAGAAATACATCTGAAAAGACAATTTGTCCAGAAAAATTAAGTCTTGAAAAACCAAAACTTTGCTTGAACAACCAAGATATTTTATGTGATATCAGTCACTTGACAGAGCTTAATAATAAATTGATGTATTTGCCATCATCAAGGAAACTTGGCTCAAGCAACATTAATATAGATATGCTGAATTCAATAAAAACTGTTCCACTTGCACCCAGTGAAAGTATTGATTTTGATGCTAGATTGAGTAGTCAAGAAAAGGAGTTTATCACTGTTAAGAGTCTTCCCGGTGTTACTAAAATTCTTGACAAGACAATGCCTGCACAAGCTAGGGCTAATTTAGAAAGGTGGAAAGAGAAACAAATTGAGCTACTCGGTGAGGACGGTTTTTATAAACTACAACAGGGTAAGGACTTGTTTTAAGCACTTTGTAAACATTTCCTTTTAATCACCAACCTGAAACGGTTGCTTTTCACTTAACTCAACATTGAATGAAGAGTCAAATTGAGACCTACATTTCTCACGTTCGCGTATATGCAAATGCGGAGAATTGATCATATAAGAGGAGATAAGCGTTGGCCGATAAATTGTCTGTCCGTCGTATTAAAAAAACGTTTCAGCAAAAAAAAATTTTTTAACACTATCGGTTTAATCACAAAATGGTTCGTTCGATGGCAAAATTACCTATGGCAAAAATACCTAGATTCATTTTGATTACTTCACCTATTCTGATTATGACTTTCAGAAACATTGAGAAAAGGAAAGAATTTACATTTATGCATTCAAGAACTTCTTTCTGGCCGACCAGAGATTGACATTGATATAGGGCCAGAAGTCTCAAATTTTTGGAAGAGTATAAGACATATTTTCAGAGATTTGTCTGATGTTGAGATTCTCGAAGGATACGTAACTCATCCACTATTGCATTATACAGGATATGTCGACTGCATAGCTAAATATAAGTAAGTGACATGAATTTATTAATTGATCCAGTGATTTTAATATCAAGGTTGTTTATTGATTTCAAGATACTGTCAACTTTCGGTACAACGAAGTTCAAGGGACACAGGTAGTTCGTACGTGCCGAGGGGCACGCAAAAAGATAAAATGTCTTGTTTACTAGTTTTTTTTTATATCTCGTCTGTCGCTTTTTTCCAACCTCGCCAATCGCAGCAAGTTTCGTTTCAATGGATGCAGCGTTTTTGTTTCGACGTGAGATTTTTTACGCCATATTTAGAGTTTTCTTTGCTTTAGCATAAAAATCTATTGTTTTTCGCTTGTTTATTATTTTTTTCTTCCACTGAAAATCATCTACAATGTATTATTTAGAATTTTTGATTTGTGTCTAGGGTCGACGCTATAAGGGGAATAAAATATTCACAAAAAATAATAATATATAGATGAATTTCCATTGAAAAACATTCACTCGTCGATTGTCTAGACGTTAGGACGTCTGTCTTCTAGTTTAATCATTGATATTACAACGTCGTCTACACTATGATCTTAAACGCGCGTTCACAGTCTATACCGGAGGCAAAACGCGCGTTCAATGGTGGGTTCTGAGTTAAAC
>JAYJLZ010160191.1:0-11699 GCA_036873915.1 Tubulanus ruber | reverse complement strand
CATGCACACTCCGCTGTTCCCTATTGGAACAATGGCCTGGAATTAGATATGAGTACTGAAGTCCGTTGTTAGGGAACCCGAGTCACACCTGGCATCTTGTTTCTTGTATCTATCTTGCGGTATTGTACGCCTTGAGCATAAATAACTCTGTAAGTCTTTGTTCTAGTTCGTATTAACAATGCTCAAGGCGCAAAACCTGTATTTAATGATACAAAGCATGAGATTACTATCTCTACGTACAACACTCTAAACATAATATCCTCTATATACTGAAATGTCGAGTCATGCTTTTTAAAACTGCACTCTAACATCGACCTTTCTCTATACAATGTTTTTGACCTCACAGGTATACAGAGTTCAATGGCTTGATCGAGTTCCAGTTTTATTACGTCCCAGCTACAGTGAACTGAGGTGACTGATTTGGTTTAGTTCATCAACAACAGTCTTTAAACGACTGAAATCGTCGTGGTTGTAATCTATGACGCACTTGTAATGTGGTGTGTATCAACCGGTGCAACATCACATATATCAAATATTAAGGTACAATGATCACTGTAACCAAATGCTGGTTCGTACTGAATGTTATGAACTTGATCATCGTACCTCGTTAACAGCAAGTCCAGTATGCTGGGTTCCTGTCCCAATCTGTACCTAGTTGGTTCAGTGATATGCTCGTCAAATCGTCAAATACAATTCTTTTGTCAAGGTTAAGAATCTAGTTGCCACATGATTTTCACTTGTTGCCACTGTCTCTGCGTCCCAGTTTATTTCTGGTAAGTTGAAGTCTCCAATTATTGCGAGATCAAAATTTATTGGAGTATTTTGAATTATTTCATCAAGGTAGACCAGTAAGTTGTCGTTGGTCTCTGGGAGAGAATTTGGACTACGGTATAACCCTCCGATCCTTATTGTTCTGTTGTTATCAACGCATAAGTCCACCCATAAACACTCACTAAAATCTGTGCTATTGTTCGGCAAGTATTGACACATCCTGATGTTATCTCTAACGTATATACATATCGCGCGCCCTTTTTTAGTCATATTGTGTATGGGCATTTTGTTTGAATCAATTTTAATCTCGTCAATTGTCAATGGCTGCCTGCTATTCTTTGGTTTAATTTCCGTAAATATCATAGCATCAGGTGAAAAATGGGCTATTGATGTCTGGATTTCATCTATTTTGTTTAACATTGTGTCAACATTAGAGTACTTACATCGAATTTGACCCACAGCCCTCTAGATGGGGGGGGGGGTGTTTACCATCACGAAATGGCTGCTTATGTAGATACGATTTCCTCTTATAACTAAGTTATGCTCACCATTTGCTATTCTCGCATTTAATTCGACTTTTAGTGCTTTGTATGCTTCACGTTCTTGTTTCGATCTATCGTGGGTAAATGCTAGGTATGCTGTGTTTACTTGATTTCTGTCTACCACATTATCTGGGTCAGTGATGTGTTTTTTTACTAAGACATTCTTTTCACGCTGGGTTTAGTTTGCAAGAACTACCTTTGTAGGTTTATTTGAGGTCAGGTCCGAATTTCCCAGACGCCTGGTAGTTCTGATATCGGTCTTCAATCCATTATCACGGAATATTTTTAGTACTTTATCCTTGTCTGCATTTATATCTGCTGGACCAGCACTTTTAGTAGGTTCTTTCAACCCATGGATAACGACATTCGTCATTCGTCAATCGGCGTTCAGCGGCAATACGCTCACGATCATAAACATCTAATTGTGCCTTGACATCCTTTGCTAAGTCTGTTGAAGAATCATTTGAGCTGCTTGTCGCCTTTAAAGCAGTAACATCAACAGCCAGTGCTCTGAATGTGTTATTTGTAACTTCCAGTTTATTATCCAATGAAGAAATTTTGTGGTTTACAGTTTGTCCTACTTCTTCACGAATCTATTTCTATCATCGATAGCTGCCAAACGGGAATCGTTGCTTATCTTCAATTCCTGTAGTGATTTACTTATTTCTGATAGAGATTTTACTGAGCGGCGACAGTTTGCACACGTTATTAGGATTGTATTCTTTACATTTACATCTGTCTTGATAAGATTGATAAGCATAGGAGATAACTTGCTACAGGGTTCATCACATATGGAACAAAGAACATACTATTGCATTATCAGATAATTGTCTATGATATTTACCACAACGGTTACAGCTCTATTCATGTTCTGTGGAATTATTTCTGCTGCTACTATTATTATTGGCTGGGCTGCGGATTTTTGACCTTTGACGTGCAGCACTATAGTAATCACTTGAATAAAGACGCTTCGCTTAGTCTGGTGTTTGTAAGGACGTAATATCACTCTCTGATAACTCATCATTGCTACTTGCACTGATACCTACTAAGGGACCAACATTATTGAACCTGCTAGCCAACTGACCTGACGTTTCCACCCCAGGTATTATTGGACCTCTCATCACACCAGGGCCTTTGCCTCCAGATTGTGTACTAGGGATATGATTGTCCATAAGTAATGTGCAGCGCACAAGTCCTGATATACCGCCATACTCTCTATACCGCCAAAATCCTTTAGTACCGATGTGGGCGGTATATCGGGGGATCACTGTAATTGAATATTAATATTGTAGCTACAGTAGTGTACAAGTTAGTATTAGTAGACTATAGTAGGCTAGTCTAGATAGTAACTACTACTAGCCTGTAGACAGTGTACTTGTAGGCCTAGTATGATTGAGCTGAGTCAGATGTGTTCGGTATCATTTATTTGAATTTGATCTCTGGTCATTTAGAAGGTTTGTGTACTGGTACCGATGCATTGCAGGTCAACTCGTACCCTGGTCAACGCATACCTGGTAAACTCGAACCCATCTCCAGGTGAACTCGTACCCTGTCGAGGCCAACTCGTACCCACTCCATATATCATTGTTTTTACTCATCAAAATAGATAATAAATAAAGCAGTTTCTGTTAAATGTTGAATATAAACAGTAACTATATAAATAAACTAATATAGATAATATGTTTGCTGTCGCTGATGAGGAAAACGATGAAAGTGTTATTATTACCATTACCATACCATAACTGTTTTCAACGTCGGAGACACTTGGTACCTATTCGTTGGTTTACTACTTATTATGGAGCACGCATGTAATAATTTGTGGATCCAAAGTATTGCTGCGACAACATAGTTAGGAAGATTATTCCACCAGCTTATTATTTAATGTATGGTTTAAATTTTTTTTCTCATTCCTGTTCTACATCTTGGTTTGTTTAGTTCGAAGTTGTGCTTCCTACCTCCGCGGGGATTCAATTCAAAGAGATCTCTATGGTCGATATTAAAATTTCCATTTATCAAATTATACAGGAGTATAAGATTTCCTCTCAAACGTCGGTAGGCTAAGGTTGGCAGTTCAAGGTATGTCAAACGTTCTCGGTAGGACAGTTCATTCAGGCCTGGTACTATTCTTGTTGCACGTCGTTGGACACGTTCAAGTTCATTTATTTCTCATATGCAGTTAGCGTACTCTAGTATTGGTCTTACTAAAGATTTGTAGAGTAAGTTGAAAACAAATCTGGATTTCCCATTCGTGCGTGAGTCGTCAGCGTACATTCTCAATTCATCGTGTTTTACTACTTCTGGGAGGTCGTTGTTTATAAAAATTACAAACAAGCAGTGATATATTTGTACCATTCAGTGAACGTTAGGAGTAGTTGCGATACTGTGGATCTACCAGGGACAAAACCATGCTGCTTGTCTGACAAGTTGTTAACTACCATGTGATTGATCCATTATTGCATTCCGAATAATTTTTTCAAACGTCTTACAGGCAATTGATGTGTCACATTTATCTCCTTTCTTGTGGATCCCCGATATCTGTGCAATAATCCAACAGGTAGGTAGAATCCCTGTGTCTAGCGATTTACGATATATTATGAATATACTCCTTTATAATTGACTTGTCACATTCGCTAATTTTTTTTAATACATAAGGGTGTTAACCATCTGGTCCATATGACTTTCCGATGTTTAGCCCTACCAAGATTTATGTACATCTCCGACAGTGAATTCAATGTCTGTTAACGTCACAGGTGTTCTGCTCTAAACATTGGGCTGAGGTGTCTCCATTGGTGAACACAGATGTGAAATATTCATTTAGGAGTTCTGCCTTTTCCCTATCAGTTGATGTCTTCCTATCACCGTCGGTTAGATCTGGGATACTGGTCTATTGTTTGTTTTGTCGTTTCGTATTTCCAGAACGATTTCGAATTTTTGTTATGTCTTGAGCCAGTTTCTTTTCAAATGCTATTTTCGCACGCCTCAGCTCGACCGCTTGGAATATAGTATCAGTTGCGGGCTTGACAGTACGGTACATATTATAATCTGCTCCCTCTTTAGTTTCCATATAGCGGCTCCAGGTCCTATGTTTCTTTTTAACTTTTTAACTTTTACGAGAGCAATAACTGGCCTTTGAACAACCGGCCCCTGGAGGATGGTTGAGTCTCTTTGACTTCTTTGTGGGAGCTTTCTCTCTTGCAGGTTGGAGCGTCCTCCATTGTGACGATCTGGCGGATGATTATATCTATTTGACCTGTGGTTCCCATGTAGTTTTGTGTTGACGTTTGCTCCTGTTCTTCTCTGTTGAGATAATCGTCTTTTTGATTGTATGACCCTGGGTCTTGGGTGCGGACTCCATGTTGCTGTGTCTCCGTCCTGGGGATTCTGCCTATGGTGTTCGTCTGTTTGCTGGGTTTCGTTTGGTCGTCGAAATTGAACAATTTTTCCTCCCCTCTTTGCCCACTGCTTATAGTCTCCTCTCGACTCTGCTGATTCTTTGCGCATCCGGAGGAGTTCCTAAGGACATTTACCCCCGTCCAAAGTGAGAAAAATTAAAACAGATTTATTTTCTGTAAAAAGCTTATTTTAAAGTTTAATTAAAATTAAAAACTGTCAATTAAAAACATCAATTTCTGAGAGTTGCACTCTGGGTTCAATGAGGTAAGAAAGCAACAGTTTATATATGATCATAATGTAATTGATCTGCATAATTTTTTTGTAGTAGCACTAATCAATATTTACATTACCATCTCAAATTCAGTTAAACACTTTTCAAATCAAAGGGAATTTTGCCTTTGATCTGCATTATAAATTTGTAGTGGTTTAAAATTAATTTTTAATATAGGATTTTTAATTTGGAATATTACTAATCGAAATAAACCAAATAACTAACTAAAATAATTTAACATTATGGACGTGGGGTAAATGTCCGGGGGGTAAATGTCCTGATACCGCCATATCTTATGCATCTCACAATATGTACATCTTTAATATTCAGTTCATTTTTACATATACTCACAGGGGTCCAAACTTATTTTTTCCCCTGGTATCCAGAGTGATACCGACCTAAAAAATCTGGTATCACAATATTTTTTCCAGTATCGCAAATCATTTTCAATTCACAACTCATCACAAAGCCTTCCACACACAGTCGTGTTTAAAACATTCTTATTTAAGAATAAGTCGTATTATCGAAGTACCATAGCAACAATGCTATGGGAAGCAAACTAATGGCCGGATAATAGCTGACCGTCATTTTAGCGCTTCACAGACTGGACCTTTAATAAAGCTACATGCCTGCTGTACCCACAAGTGAGCCTTGGCAGGACTAACATATAGCTAAATGGTTCATTAAAAATTATGATTTAATTAGATAATAATTTTTAGAATGTTTACGTAATTCAAATATATTTGTGTAATATTTAAAATGTTTACGGTACGATCTGCGTTGTAAGCGAATAACCAGGAAATATTTTACCATTACAAATATCCAGGGAGATGGAATCTCCCTGCAATGTACAAACGATTAAGGAATCTGGGCGAAATTAACAAATGTTTTACACCTATTGAAAAAGTGGAAGCGATACTAGCCACAACAGTTCCTAGTACGGTAACGTAAAACGCATGATTTAGTACCGACGGTAACGGAAATTTCGTGGTATTGATGTACGATACTAGTATAGTAAATTGAGTATCGGAATTTAAAAATAGGTATACCAGCGTGACCGCTTATTTGGACCCCTGACTCATGAAAGTGCTTTCCGGTAACTTATAAACAATGATGTTACATTTCCTTGAGTTTCTATTGTCTACCTCATTTAGAATGTCGGCGTTGACCTGTCCTTATGCTGTTGTCTTGCTTATTTGCCAATGATGGTGGGCTCTCTCTATAAACATGCTTAGTGTAGGAGGTTCCCCCATGGTGTCACTTATCATTTTACGATTACGTTTATGTGGCTGATACATGTATCATCGGGTGAAATAGTTTTTGGTTTAGCCCTATTTTGATCAAGAGTCACTCAGCCTAATATCTTCAAAACTACCATACTTTTTTTGGACATAGTCATAAATATTACTCCCTTGCGACGTAGTAGGTAGTGCATTAGTTGCATTGCTGCTTATGCAACATTATTTCATTTTGAAATGGTAAATTATAATTCTAATTGATGAAAAATTATTTTTATCATTTAAAATGTTTTTGATTCTTTTACAGGTTCAGCATCAACGGTTTGTCCTGGTATGTACTGTGGAAGATCAATTTTAATTAATGGAAGTTTAAGTATTTGCGGAGTAAGTCATTAATTTCTGATCTCCGTTACTTTAAATAGTAGATTGCTTGGGGCAGTCATGTTTTTTAGATAAAATATTGCTATTTAATTTCAACTACCGGTATTCATTTTTAAAATGTAAGTGAGCTCTTGGACCTGAAAATTTAAACATATTTTTGATTTGCTTCCAGAATGTTTCTTTATTGATGTGTATTTTCCTAGGCTTGTCCTCGTGGATTCAGACCAGATGTTGATAGTTTGTGTCAACCATGTACAGGGAAGCCAAGTTTCTATGTTTGGCTGTACCTTGGTTTCCATGCTTTAACTTCATTAGTTTTACACTGGTTCTTCATTGATTTCACCAACAGGAATAAAAGGTACACGAAATAGCTTAGAATATCTGAATATTGAGCAAATGCTACATATTTCCTTTTGGTCTTATTATTATCAAAAATTCCCTATTTAAATTCTTAGGATTTAATTAATCTATAATATTAAGCAGTTTTGCTAAGCATACCAGGTTTTGGATTTTATTTTTTTAGTAAGTTCCTTGTCGTACTTCACATTTCTGCATTTGTCGAAAATGCCCTGGGATGCATAACAACATTGCTGATAGTGCCACCTATTGGTTCTTGGGAGTTGGATTGTTGTTCTGTGGAGAAACTCTCTGACTGGTATCCGATGTTGTATAATCCGACTCCAGATTATATTCATACATTACACTGCACTCAGGAAATAGTTTACCCTTTGTAAGTTATTGTTTCACGCTACAGACTAGACTATAATGCAAGTTCTCATAAAAAAGTTGTAGTATCTTGCAAAAAATGTCGTAAGATTAATTTATAATTGAAGTTACCGACAATCTTAATTGCTACAGCTGCAAGTAACACTGATACACATTATGTTTACCTGTAAATGTTCGTTTTCTTTCAGAATGATTTATAATTAAATTATTTACAAAAGTAAGGTAGTAACATTCCATGTATTCAGTTTTTGAACTGAATAAAATTTTTTATTTTTGGATTGTTGGATTCAGCCTGAAATAAATTTTTTTTACCAATATGTAAATTTATAAATTCATGAATTTATTCTTATGATCAAAAATTAATTATTTTACAGGTATACTCTAGTGATGATTTATTATGCTGTGTGTTTAGTTTTAATGCTTATTGTCCGTCCGTTACTATCATGGAAGGCCACAAAAGGAATGGGAACAAAGTCCATATATGCTGCAATGTACTTCTATCCAGTATTAACAGTAATACAAGCTGTGTTTGGTGGTTTAATGTGTGAGTATATTCTTACAGTCGTACATCATTGAACGCCCTGCTTATTAAATGTCACTGTTATTAATTAATATAATGTCTAACACTACACTATTATATGCTACTCAACCATTCCCATTAGTGATTAACATTTTAATGAGTTATTTTTTATCAGAATGAAAACTTAATTAGTGATGAGTGATGATGCTGTACTGCTTAATTTTCATTAGATATATCTTGAATTTTCATACATTAGAAAATTCTTTTAATAGCAGTTTTCAGATGCACTTTAGTTGATAAAGTTCTTAGTAAAATGTGTGGAAAATTTTATATCCATTTATGGTGAGTTTCTTATCTAATTTATTATATTAAGTTGCTTAATACTAAATTTTTTTTGGATTTTTCTAGATTATGCTTTTCCTCATATCATAGTGACAGCATCAATAGCAACATGCGCCATTTACTTCTCCTACATTGATACTAGCAAACAGGTAATTAATGTAACATTATTCTTTTCTATAAAGAAAGTTATTGGATGCTATAGATCATAATCAGGTGTGACTATTGGTAAAAACGGCATTTTCCATGCAGCCTGCATTTTTATATATTAAAAAGGGCATTTTTAAGTTTCAAAAATGGCAGGTCCTGCAACATTTTTTTTAGAAAAAAGGCACATTTCCCATGCAGCGTGCAATTTCAAAGATTAAAAGGGGCAATTTTAAGTTTCAAACTTTTTCATTCTCTTGCCCTTTATATTTATGGTGAAATGGTCACAAACTGAGGGGCGGATCCAGAGGCTGTTTAACGCCCCAGGATAAATTCCCAAATGTTTAGTAGGTGAAAATCCCCCGCCTTTAAATTTAACAGATAAATTTGAATAGTATTAAATCGATAGAAGTCTGTAATTTGTGTCAAACGACAATTTCTTGGGACAAACTGTGTTCACTACAAGTTCACTTTTTGTGAAAACAAAACGGTGTTTAAATTGTTGTTTAACTGTTCCGACCTGATAACTGTGCAAAAACACTGCAAATGTTTGGAAATATGTGACCGTTCACTTTATCACAGATGTAACTTTAAAAAAAAATAGATTGGATAATTCACTTTATAACACAGTTCAATTTACAGTATAATATCGTTCAATTTATAACTCAGTTTATTTATGACAGTTCATGTCATTGCTCAAAAGTAGTATAATGCAAACTTAAACATTGTTAGAATGCAGGGGCGGATCCAGGATCAAATAAAAGGGGAGCCAAACTGAAATATGTCAGTATCCAAAACAAATTCAGTATCCACGTATAACGCAATCGCGATGTCACCGATGGGGGGTTATTATTTAAAATTGATGCTTGTAAATGCAGTTTCCAGCAATATGAGTGCCCTGAGCCACCTTTTAATATATACGGATATGAGAATGTACCGTTTTTTTGTTGAAAACAAAAAATATCGTCAATGTTTATGGCCCTATCCGGGGCCACGACAGTTATTTTACAGTTGCTATTCTAAAAAAGGTCGTCAATCGTGATATGGGGGAGCCACGAGACAGTATTTATAAAGAATTTGGCTAAAAAAAGGTCATCAATTTTCAATAGGGGAGCCATGGCGCCTGGAATGTTAATGATATGGTTCAGTCTCAGTTGTACGAATCCCAGTTGTACGAAACTCTGATCACCCCTACTAATAGAATAGTGTCTTCCCGGAAAAAAATTCCCATTTATACGAATCCCAGTTCCTTAAGAAATAAATGATTTTAAAACAGCCAATATTAACGCGCCCAAATATTCAAAACTGTTATTATTATTTTGTGTAATTTGTTCCGTTACTAATTATGTAATTAAAATTTAGGACTTGGACCACTAAAACCAGTATAAAGTCCTAAATTTTAAATATTAATGGCTTATTGTGCACTAACGGAACAATTTACATTTCTATGTACTGGTTCACTAGTTATAGTGGTCCAAGTTTTAAATTGCTATTTATGAATAATTGCGCAGTAACGGAACAAACTACACAAACAATAATAATTTTAAATTTTCGCGCGCGTTAATATTGGCTGTTTTAAAATCAATTTATTTCCCCTGTTGACCAATTTTATTATATCGCCCGACACGAGTCGGCGATATTATGTTTTCATGCTGGTTCGTCCGCGTCCGCGCGCAACTTGTCATCAAGCAAACGACCAGGGTGTTTGTTTTGGATATTCAAGATTCGGCAAAAAATTTTAAAATTCAGTAATTTTCAATTTTGTCGCCGGTTCAGCAAATTAAATTTTTTGTGTAAATTTCGACTTTCCGAATTTTCACTTTTTGAGAAAAACACATAAAAATATATTTTCGAGTAAGCACTGTCCGCCCTTATAACTGTGCAATCACACTGCAGTTAATGTTTGAAAATATACAGATGTTGTCATGTATATTTTATGGTTCATCAATTTTTGTTTTTTAGGTGGGGTTTTTTCCTACTTTAATACATTTGGGGGTATTTTTTCATGGGTGATGAATTTTTTCCTGGGGGATTAATACCTACATGTACTTTCATTTTTACCATGCATCTAGTTTTGCCTTATAAAATTTGTGTGTCGACCTTCAAACTTTAAGAAACTTATATCTGGATTCTAGTTTATATTTCAAAGTAAATTTTTTTTCTGAGTTAAGCTGCAACAGATTAATATTTCCCATTTTTATTACAGAACACAAAAGACCTTTTGAAAGAAATGTTTACACATCCACGACATATCATAATAGTATTGGGACACTGGATTTTACACGCATATGGGATTATTGCTATTACACAGTTAACAAACTTGTGGCTGGTATGTTTTTCTATAGTTCCTACATTCTTCTACATAGCCACAGTCAAATTTACTCACCCGGATTATATCTATCACGTGTGACCAGTGAGGATTGAATTTTATCGTGGTAATCGCGTCATTTGCCGACCAAATACATGTAATTACTCAGCTTGATAACACCAGAGAACACCTAGCTAGTACCGGGTAACACTATGGACATAATTTCAAACACTAGGTCGTACAACTAGGTTGTAATACAACTCCCTGGTCGTAACAAGTATGTTTTGTCATTATGCCGGCAAAAACTGTTTTGGTTTGATCAGGGAATTGGCAGAGATGGCTGGGATTTCCTGATGGACAGCGCAGACGCAACGGTTAACATAACTGGTACGTGTGCATTGTTTATTAACAAAATGTATACGCAACATCTGGTATTTTTACCTACATTCCTTACTGTAGATTATACATGTAGGCTACATGTAGTCTTATTTGCTACCGATAGCGTTGCTATCCTCAGCAAGTGGGATAGTTAACTGCCAAATTTAATCCTAGAACCAGTATAATGATGAAGTTCTAGACTGTAGTAAATAGCAAGAATGGACTTCGCATGTGACCTTTAATAATGTACAAGTCTATTACCTGTAGAAATTGTAGGTTTACTAAGGGTATCCCCTCATCAATGCATTTTGCCTTTTTATGTGTCTTATTAATCTAAATAAGCTGCTTATCTAGATGTTATATAACAAGTAACATTTTTTTCAAATGCTGTTTAATTTTGATAAATAAATCGAGTATAATTATGAGAGCTTTTTGTATACAGCGTCATTGACTCCAAATCTTAGGTTTAAAAAGTGTTAATTATATTTTTTGAGGTTTCATAAGACGTAAGAATAGAATATTACAATACATTGTTAAAGCGTTATTTGATTCTACCGATACTGAGTGGCTGTGTTCTTCGTCATCAAAAATTGGAATGTAAGTTAAAATGTCCCCAAATGTAAAGTAGGTAAAAATCCCCCCCAGGAAATAAAATCTGCCTGCCTTTACATCCATATGAGTTTCT
>JAYJLZ010159636.1:0-11133 GCA_036873915.1 Tubulanus ruber | reverse complement strand
GGGCACATTGTCAGTAATACCTTGGCATATTGTCAGTAATAACTGTGTACCTTGTCAGTAATAACTGTGTACATCGTCAGTTAGTTATTATTGTAATAACTGTGCACCTTGTCAGAAATAACTGGGCACATTGTCAGTAATACCTTGGCATATTGTCAGTAATAACTGTGTACCTTGTCAGTAATAACTGTGTACATCGTTAGTTAGTTATTATTGTAATAACTGTGCACCTTGTCAGTAATAACTGTGCCCCTTGTCAGTAATAACTGTGTACATTGTCAGTAATAACTGTGTAATCGTCAGTTAGTTATTACATGTGCACCTTGTCAGTTATAACTGACCTTGTCAGTAACTGGGCACATTGTCAGTAATAACTGCGCACCTTGTCAGTAATTGCTGTGTACCTTGTCAGTAATAACTGTGTACCTTTTCAGTAATAACTGTGTACCTTGTCAGTAATAACTGTGCACATTGTCAGTACTAACTGCGCACCTTGTCAGTAATTGCTGTGCACCTTGTCAGTAATAACTGTGTACCTTGTCAGTAATAACTGTGTACCTTGTCAGTAATAACTGTGCACCTTGCCAGTAATAACTGTGCACCTTGTCAGTAATAACTGTGCACCTTGTCAGTAATAACTGTGTACTTTGCCAGTAATAACTGGGCACATTGTCAGTAATAACTGTGCACCTTGTCAGTGATAACTGTGCACCGTGTCAGTAATAACTATGTACCTTGTCAGTAATAACTGTGTACTTTGCCAGTAATAACTGTGTACCTTGTCAGTAATAACTGTGTACATCGTCAGTTAGTTATTATTGTAATAACTGTGCACATTTTCACTTATAACTGTGTACCTTGTCAGTATTAACTGTGATTCCGCTGTTGCAGGATGATGACTGACGATGCGCGGAGAATGAGTCTGGAGTTCCGGGATATAAGTCCGAAGAGGTTGTCAAATAGTTTCCCGTTGCCGCTACGTCATTCACCGAAACAAGCGAAGGTAGGTAAAAGTAACAACTAGAAAGCATTCAGAGTAACGCTGACCTCCGCCAAGGCAGCTCAATTCTCCACAACACACAGACAATCACCTGATTAAAATTGCCCCATCTCGCAATGGTAAAGAATCCTTTAAAAATTCCTTGATCCAGGCGGTGATCCGGATAACTCCCAAAATTTAATGGGTTCGTCCTTGACGTAAGACCCACCCTCCCACCAAATTTCATCAAAATCCGTCGGTAACTTTTTGCGGAAACCACACGCCGGCAAAAACATAACCTTCCTGGCGGAGGTAACAATAAGAAAAACGCAACAGAGCTGCTTGTTTAATATCCTAAATGGTTGCCTTGACGTTCGTTGAGTATGTTGAATGTATTTCTGCGACTCTTGGCAGTGTGACCTTGGCTTTATATCAAGGTGAATTACAAGTACCAATTTGCGAAATCAATGGATTCTTGCCGTCTTCAGGTGTTCCTCGCAGTCGCTCTATATGACTCTGAAGCTCACATTAGTGTGCGCCTGGCTTTATATGACATCTTTAGCTACATGGTTCCCACAGATCCGGGAAAACGGGAAAAAAAGCTGTAATTTAAAAAAAATACCGGTCTTGAAAATCCCTTGAATTCACCCAATGTCGTTAGAATCCGGAGGAAAACCTTGCATCTGCTCGAATCTTTCAGGACTAGTTCGGTAAATCTTGATGAATAAAAATTCCTTCGTCAGTCGCCGTTCGTCAGACAGAACAAGGAACCATCGCGCTTGGTTCATGTATAAACATATGTCGGACCACAATTCCCGGCGGTTACGTCGCTGAAGTGCCTGCTAAAACTCCCATAATGCATCAAATTGCATCCAGAATGTTCTATACTATTTCTTGAACTTTGAAAACATACATTTATCCTTGAAAATACCTGGAACAAATTGTGGGAAACATGTAGCTAGTATTAGTGTTCGTCTGACTTTATATGACGTTATATGACGTCTTAGCTGAAATAAGCATGTACAGCGTTCTATGTGACGTCTTAAGCTAGTATTAGTGTGCGACTGACTTTATATGACGTCTTTAGCTTACATTAGTGTGTTCCTCGCTCTGTGACGTCTTTATCTAGTATTTGTGTGCGTCTCGCTTTTTAGGACGTCTTTAGCTGGTAATGTATAAGTGTGTTCTTCGCTCTATATGACGTATTTAGCTGTTGTTAGTGTGCGTCTGTCTTTATATGACGTCTTAAGCCGGAATTGGAGTGCGACTGGCTTTATATGACGTCTTCAGTCGGAGTAAGTGTGTTCTTCGCTCTATATGACGTATTTAGCTGTTGTTAGTGTGCGTCTGGCTTTATATGACGTCTTATGTCGGTATTAGAGTGCGTCTGGCTTTATATGACGTATTTAGACGGAATTAGAGTGCGTATGGCTTTATATGACGTCTTTAGTCGAAATTAGAGTGCTTCTGGCTTTATATGACGTCTTCAGCCGGAATAAGAGTGCGTCTGGGTTTATATGACGTCTTCAGTCGGAATTAAACCGGAATAAGAGTGCTTCTGTCTTTTAATAACGGGTTTAGCCGGGATTAGAGGGCTTCTCGGCTTTAAATGACGTCTTTAACCGGAATTACTGTGCGTCTGGTCTTATATGACGTCTTTAGCCGGAATTAGAGTGCGTCTGGCTTTATATGACGTCTTAGGCTGATATTAGCTGGTGTTAGTGTGCGTCTAGCTTTGTATGACGTCTATTGTTTCCGAACAGTGCGTGACTGGTTTTATTGATGTAGATTGTCACCTGATGAATGGTTTTATTTGATGTAGAAGATTATCACAGTCCGATGAATAGTACCATGTTATTCAATATTAGTTCTGTGTATCGCAGACTCTCATTGACTACCTCAGTCTGGCGGAAACTTATCATTAATTTCCATCGCTACCGACCGACGACCATTTCTCCTGACTGATCAGGGAGGTGTGATTAAACAGTATCGGTTTGAATGAACGATGGTTTTACCCGCGGTCTCGTAATCTGTAGTAAGTAACCCGGGGTTGATTATCTGTATTTGGTAATCAGTTTTGTATTATCTGGATAAGGTTATCGGTGGTGGATTATCTGGATTAGGTAATCAATGGTGGATTATCTAGATTAGGTAATCAGTTGTGGATTAAAGGTAATCAGTGGTGGATTATCTAGATTAGGTAATCAGTGGTGGATTATCTAGTTTAAGTAATAACTGGTTGATTTTCTGGATTAGGTAATCAGTGGTGGATTATCTGGATTAGTGTAATCAGTGGTGGATTATCTGGATTAGTGTTATCAGTTTTGGATTATCTGGATTAGGTAATCAGTGACGGATTACCTGGATTAGGTAAACAGTGGTAGATTATCTTGATTAGGTAATCAGTGGTGGATTATATTGATTAGGTAATCAGTGGTGGATTATCTGGATTAGGTAATCAGTGGTGGATTATCTAGATTAGGTAATCAGTTGTGGATTAAAGGTAATCAGTGGTGGATTATCTGGATTAGGTAATCAATGCTGGATTATCTGGATTAGTGTAATCTAGGTTATCAGTGGTGGATTATCTTGATTAGGTAATCAGTGGTGGATTATATTTGGGGGTCGATTATGGGAGGCGAGAACTCGAAACGCAGATCCACAATTAAGGTACGTAATAACTATCTATGTACGGACGTGATAGTTGACACGATTTTTTAATAAGAAAATCATATTTGTTGATATAATATAACATTACATAAAAAGCTTTACAAGTCCATATCGCTATCACAATGTTCTTTAATTTATTGACAATTTTATAGCTGAAATTTGTAATGCAGCCGTACAGGCGTGGTTCATTTAGTTAGCTGGCATTATTGTTGGTTATTGGTGCATTTGAAATCTATTCAATGGGTATGCGCATGTTTTCGTTAACTTACCTCTACATTAGCAAGCCAGTCTTTGAAATTAATTTCTAGTTCTCTAGTTCATCCGAATTCTCAATTGATGGAATTAATTAAAACATTTCTTGCGGTTGCAATAATATTCATGATGAATATTTTATGATCTAGGGGCGACTGCAACAAAGTTATCAGCATTTACCGGTTGTTATAGTTACTATAGTTACGATAAATACGGTTAAGTGATGACTGTGATAAATTTGAGTTGTCAAGTTAATTGCGGGAAGTGAAAATTGCCTGCTTAGACATAGTGTACACAAAAAAATGCTACAAATGACTGTCATACAGTTGAGGCTCTTTATAACACGTTCGCGGCAGCAACTCTTGCTAGCAGTCATAATACCAGACACTCTTGTTAGCAGTCATAATACCAGACACTCTTGTTAGCAGTCATAATACCAGTCACTCTTGTTAGCAGTCATAATACCAGTCACTCTTGTTAGCAGTCATAATACCAGACACTCTTGTAAGCAGTCATAATAACAGACACTCTTTGTTAGCAGTCATAATACCAGACACTCTTGTTAGCAGTCATAATACCGGACACTCTTGTTAGCAGTCATAATACCAGTCACTCTTGTTAGCAGTCATAATACCGGACGCTGATGTAAGCAGTCATAATACCGGACGCTCTTGTAAGCAGTCATAATACCAGACACTCTTGTTAGCAGTCATAATACCGGACACTCTTGTTAGCAGTCATAATACCAGTCACTCTTGTTAGCAGTCATAATACCGGACGCTGATGTAAGCAGTCATAATACCGGACGCTCTTGTAAGCAGTCATAATACCAGACACTCTTGTTAGCAGTCATAATACCAGACACTCTTGTAAGCAGTCATAATACCAGCCACTGTTGTTAGCAGTCATAATACCAGCCACTGTTGTTAGCAGTCATAATACCAGCCACTCTTGTTAGCAGTCATAATACCGGACACTCTTGTTAGCAGTCATAATACCAGACACTCTTGTTAGCAGTCATAATACCAGACACTCTTGTTAGCAGTCATAATACCGGACACTCTTGTTAGCAGTCATAATACCAGGCACTCTTGTTAGCAGTCATAATACCAGACACTGTTGTTAGCAGTCATAATTCCACACAACTTTGTTAGCAGTCATAATACCAGACACTCTTTTTAGCATTCATTATACCGGACAAAGTAGAGATTCCCGTTAGAAGCCGTACAACATGCATCAGACTGTATTACAGTTGAAACTTTTTTTAACACTCTTGCCATAATATCAGACTGTGTTACGGTTGCGCCTCTTTATAACACTCTTGCCATAATATCAGACTGTGTTACAGTTGAGACTCTTTATAACACTCTTGCCATAATATCAGACTGTTGTTCTGAATGTATTTAAAATACTTTTTTTATCGAATCATGATGATGGCATCAGACTGTTATTTGCAGAAGGAAAATCTTTATAATACTATGTTATGATGTTAAGAATGTGTTCTACTTGTAGGGGTGTAAGTTTATCAAGCCTAGTATTTCTCATTGCGGCATCCATAAGGCGGCGTTCGGATCTCCGTCATATCCGTCGCCCCTTGACCGTATCCGGACTGGTAAACGAGAACGAGCTGCCCAGCTCGGCCTCTCGCATTACGAGAAAGCTGGCTATGAAGGCAACCAGTCATTCCCTGGTGTCATGCGACCGCCGTCGGCTGATATTCAAACTCCGGAACCTAAATGCACGCTCAGTACGATAAAAGGTAATAACTATGGTATATGTATTGTACTATGTATAATATGAATAATAGTAATAGTTTATTTTCATTACAAGAGTAATTACATATACATGAAAGCTACATAATACATGGGATGTACAATGGGATGTCCCATGGAATGAAATGGAAAAGGATGCACGTATTTATAATTACAAAACTTTAAGTAAAGCCGTGTAAATGCACCACATTAGCGTTTTTATAAAATTTATAAAATGTAAAGTAGTTCCGTGAGAATATTGCATAAGATGTTGGCGTATAAACTGTTTAATACATGTATGTGAGGATTGCTGCGACAACAACCAATGCAAGATCAATTACGCCACATTATGTCAGGCATATTCCAAAAGTCATATTCCAATTGTAATTAGTAAGTTGAAATGATTTTTTTTAGATAATTGCTTTTCAAAATAAATATATATGTGGGGATTTGCGAATAACAGAGTAGCTGTGTTGACATATAAACGGAATTTGCTAAATACGATTGATTGAAAACGGATGAAGTGTGGAGTTGTTTTTAATAAGTATTTGTTCTTTTTTGTATAAACCCGCATGTAATGTCCATTGCGTCGATTTGTTGGACTTTTATATTTTATAATTTAATGGCAAATAAAGAAATATCTTTTGTTTAAAAAAAAAAGTTGTGTCCTGGGCTAATTACGATATCTAGTAATATAGATATGGTGAAAAGCATTATTTTGAAATAAGTTGATAACAGGAATCGAGAGATTATCGTGTATATAGTTAAAAGCTAGCTTCGTTAATTCAAAATTGATTAGATCTTCTATTTCAAGATATTTTTTTAAATATAGGAAATGTTTATGCATTGTAAGAAGCATTATCTTATATATACCGAACAGCTTTCTTTTGTTATTTTGACAACACATTTAATTGGCTTCTAGTAATTAAAGGACTCCATATGGATAATGCATAAATGAGATGACATGTATAACTAGATATACCTCCATGATGTAACTAAGATAAATGATTCGCTTCGACCAAGAAGGTATTAGATTTTTAATTGATCTTAAGAGGTTGAGATTTTTATTAATTTTAGCTTAGAGTTCATGAATGTGGGTCCCTCAAGATAGATTTTCTTCGAAACTCAATCCTAAAAATGTATGCCTGGACACAACTTGAATTTTAATATTCGTCGAGAACAGAATATCTAGATTGCATTTTCTTGGTTGAATTTATGACCCTTTGGTCTAAATAGAACACATTTTGTCTTAGAAATATTTACTGTCAATTTGTTGGCATGGAACCAGTCAACTATATTATTCGTTAGTTCTGTATAAGAAATTTATAAAGTCGGGAATGAACAATTTTCTCTAATATTTAAGAAATAACTGGTACGGGATAAAAGGGTCTATAATTATTAACTAAGAGTTTGCCTTTCCCTTATAAACTGTAATAACCTCAGCCATTTTCATTAAATCAGGAGAAATACCTTCCGAGGAAGATTTATTGAAATAGATCACAAAGAGGTGAAGCGATATATGAAGCGATATTGTACTGTACAAATTTGTTTTAAGAATGTAATAATGATGTTATCACCGCCTCCATTAATGATTTTAGATGGTAATAATTGAATACATTTGATAAATTCTTCAGCATGTGTGGGAAGGAGAAAAATGACTCATGGTTATAATGGGACAAGTAATCCTTAATGTTATGATGATTATTGTTTAGCAATGGACCTGAAAAACTTACCGAAATTATTAACTATTAAATTTGAGTCATTATTTTAAATACCATCAAATTCGAATGAACTATTTGATTTTAAATTGTTAATTATTTTTGTCTATTAATATTTCTTAGCTTTCCGCTTTATGTAATTCAAATTGTTTCTATACCTTAAGTAATTAATGTAACGTGGAGTGCTTTTATGAAGTTTGCATACCTGTTTATATAAGTGATCACATTTTTTGGAAGAGTTAAATAAAGAGGATGTCATCCATGGTTTCATAAATTTATTCGGAGTAGCCTTTATAGATTGTATGGGTGCATGCTTATCTAGAGTGTTTTGTATAGTTTCTTAAAATAAATTGATAACCATCGTTACAGTCTAGTTGCTCCACTGGAGACCAGTCAAAAACAGATAATTCTTCGATTATAGAAGAAATGTTAGCTGCATTTAAATTGCGGTGGAAAGAGTTATTGTTTGTGTGTAGCCCATACGATTGGTCCTTCTGAATTGATAATGATCAGACATATTCATAGTAAGAATTTAGCGCTAACACAATTTCGGCTAAGTTTGTTGCTGATATAAATATTGTCAATGAAGGTTGCGCTAGAGTGAGTTACTCGTGTAGGCCTCAGTATGGTTGGCCGCATGTCATTATTTAAATTTAGTTCTAGGAATTACCGGTAATAAAAGAATGTCCAATTAAGTTCTGTTGCTTACATTTTTCAATTAGGAATTTAAGATCATAGACTTTGTTATTAACGCTATGGGTATTAAGATGCAAATCATCTGGAGATAGATAAGGACTACCAAAGTCACATTTTTCAAATTTGTCGTCAATAATTGTGTAAGTTGTATTGATGATTGTTTTTTATAGCCTGTAGTCCTAATGAAGTCAAAATTTGCTAAACACATGAAACTAATAATATATACCTATATGAATTATTCAATTGCACTAGTGGGATGATAATACCTGGTTAAATGGGAATAGTAGAATATAACATTGCAAAATATATAACTAGCTGGCGGTAATACAATGAGGTATGATGAAAAAGTCGATTTGAAAAAAGAAAACATATTTTATCAGTACACTGAAGTAAAATAGTTACTGAAAAAAATGGAAAAGTATATGTGGTTTTCTTGATTAAAGATGTTCAAGGAGTAATGATTAGGACTCATTTTTTACTAGTAAAACATATAGTAATGACTTCAACGAAATATTACTGGATTAAAATTTAATATAATAACATCCATAATACTAGGGATGTATAGGGATGATAAGTAGACTAACGATATTTTTTAAGTAATATTAATGCTCGTAACTTTCTAGTTTATAACTATAATTTATTTTGTGATAGATGCAAGTTTCTGCATGAAAAAATATAGTTGAGATGAAGAAACAGTAAAATGGCCAGTAAAATGTCTTACATGATCTTATTTAATGTCTGACATGATCGGTCACCATGTTTGTCATGAATGATTATAATGTCTGACTTAGTGGTTGTAATGTCTGACATGAATGGTCGTAATGTCTGACATGATTTTTGTAATGTCTGACATGAATGGTTGTAATGTCTGCCATGCGTGGTCGTAATGTCTGACATAATTATTATAATGTCTGACATGATTTGTTCCTTGTTTTATTAGGTGACGGGTTAAATGATGTGTGTTTCACTTCGGGACATGGTAAAGGTTCGTTCACAACCGCGACTCCTGAACAGCAGAAGCTGAACCTGTCGCTGGGATCGAGTTGGTCTTTCTACAACTATATCGGCGGCTGCGATGGCGGCTTCTATATCCCTACAGCTGTGAGAAATCCAAACAAAGCCATATGTACTATCAACGCACGTACCACAGAAGTAAGGAGTTACGATATTGAATATAAGTTAGCGACTCTTGTCAGTGGACACCACAATATCAGACTTTGTCAAACGATTTTAATATTGTGAAGAACCTTGAGTACATTATATAGACAATAGTACCCTTGGGACGCCGGAAAAAACAAACATTTGACCCTTGACCCCAACGACCTTGACCTTTCCAAAAATGAACCCCTCAAGAGTAATTATGGGGTCAACCTGCATCCAACCGCCAAGTTTGGCGAAGATCGCTTCAAGGACGCCGGAGGAGTAGGGGAACAAACAGACAGACAGACAGAAAGATCGCTTCGAGGACGCCGGAGGAGTAGGGGAACAAACAGACAGACAGACAGACAGACAAACGTTGCTCAAATTATAGTATGATGATATATACAGTCAACTCCCGCTATACTAAAGTCGCTTATAACGAATATACCGCTTATAACGAAGTGACCCTGTGGTCCCGTCAAACCCATATGTACGTCTATTACATTGCTTATAACGAACATCTTCTATAACGAAGTATTTCTTGTGGTCCCTTCAACTTCGTTATAGCAGGAGTTGACTAGTTGTACTTGGCAGACGGCAGCCATAATTTGAGGCTGTGTTAGGAGGAGACATATGTTTATATTTTTTTTTGTAGATAATGGTTGCAAATGATATGGCTTGTGAGTTGTTTGGTTACTACGGGAACGAGTTAGTCGGTGTCCATTTATCGAAGTTGGTCAAACTGAAACAGACCGACACACAGGCAGTTAACGAGAACCATCTGAATACGAGCGGGGAAGTCATCTCGGTCAGCGGTAAAGTTGTAAGTACGACAGTCAGCAAAGCGTGTCCGCTGTAGCTGTTACGCCCCGAACGAGAAGACGTCCCGAATAAGAACTATTTAAGTCTGGCTCCGAATGTAGTTGCTATGACGGAGTACAGTCATCAGAGACCAGTCTAGACAATTGTATAAAATACAGTTTATTTTACGAAACGTCAAGGCATTAATCGCGGGTTAATCAGAGACTAATCTGAATTATACCTAATAATGACGATAATAATTAGGCTCATAATAGTTTAAGTTATTATGTATTTATGACTACCCGCGCGCCCAGGTGCGTGTCGTGGGGGTTTCACCTTATAATGTGAATGCGACGTTCCAGCAATCGGTTTTAAAGATGTCAACCTTCCTATTCAGGGTAATTCCTATTCGGGACGTAATATAGCTAAATATTAATTTAAAAAATATTTGATTGGCCAGGTTAGAACAGAGTTCCTAGTTATGTTAAAAATTGCAGCAGCAAGCAGTTAATGTTGCTTGAAAATTGCTGAGCGTCTTGTATTTTATATTAATGTAGCTGGATGCTGTTGATGCTGAAGGCCTTGTCATCCCTGTTTCTGTTTGGATAAAGCGGTTACAGGATGAAGACGGTTCTGAATCAAGATGTCTGATTGTCATGGAGCCTGTTGAGCGCATCACGGCTAGTGTTATATTTGGTAGTCATGTAAGTGTTCAAGTTGAAAAATCCTTGCAAGATCAACCGTGTTTATACATTCCTATATCTGTGTAAGGGGTAAGACTGAGCCTTAAAAAAAGTACCAATATAAAATAATTAAGTTTTTCTTCTACTGTTTTAGGGTACCATTGTGTCATGTGATCAAGCTTTCGCGTATTTACATGGTTACATGAACTGCAGTGAGCTGATTGGTGATAAGGTCAGCAATCTGATACCATCGATGCAGTTACCCCCTCTAGGAGTGAAGAAGTTGCCTAAAGTAGGTTGAGAACTGTATTTTAATTGTCATAACGATACATTTCTGTATATAGCCGTATGCAATTTAGAGAATTAAATATTATTACGCTAGGAGCTGCGCAAACAAACAGCGACAGGTCGAAGTACTTGTGGTGCTACTTTCCCTTGTTCGA
>JAYJLZ010159524.1:0-11746 GCA_036873915.1 Tubulanus ruber | reverse complement strand
AATTTGTGTCTACAGACGGACGGACGGACATACGACGGACAAAAGTAGAATGCAATAGCCCGCTGGGTCTAAAGACCCAATTGGGCTAAAAAAATTTTAAAAGGTCTGTGTATCATTGGTCGTCATAAACCGTCATGATCGACCATATGGGAAACAATAACAATTGCTCTATTGGTTATAAAAGCGATTGACATCGTCTCTTCTAGCGAATCACAAGACAGAACACAAAAACGAAATCCTTTGGCACTCGGGAAATCACTCACAGACAAAATAATTGCCGGGATATACTAAAAACGAAATAATTAAACCATAGAGGTATAATCTATGTTAATACCTCTATGATTAAACCAAATCTTGCGTGTTATAACAGGTGCGCGTGTTATGGCGCGGGAGTGCGATCTCGCGCCTTAATTCACAAGTCTTGAAATTATATCGAAGACCAGTAGTTTTTTCAGATTTTCAGGATATTCTTACCTTGTCTTCTAAACAGTTCCTTGAATTCGTCAAACTCTCCATCCGTGGGATTGAGTATGCGAATGATGGCCAGCAAACGTTGCAAATAAGGATCCTCGGCAGCTCTGACAGAATATTTTAGCTGAAGTACTTTAAACATCGTCAGGATATGATGGCTACAGAAGAGAAATTATGTCCATTGATTGGTGACAGTTGGTGATGATCACCATTGCCGATGATCAAGATCCCTCCAAACGGAACAGCCGTATCTTTGATTGATCTTAAAATGTAGTCCATAGCTGCCCATGTCTCTGCGGGAATCAGTGAACATTCTTCCACCATCAAAACCTTCAGACGTTTTATGAAAGCTAAATCTACCGGACGATTGATCAGATTTGAGAGCGCCCGTTCAGCCATATTGGTGACAGTCATAGTCGAATTACCAACAGGTAAAGCAAACAACTTATGTATTTGAGTGCCACCCATTTGACGCTCGTTAAACTGGTGAATGTCGTTGAGTCCCCTAGAAAGGCAATACAAATACATATTCATTAGTAAATGGGTTTTCCCTGTTCCAGGAGCACTTGTAAAGAGAGGACACAATGTCAAGGTTTTTTGGTCAGGAACAAACCGACTGAGCAATTATTAATGCCGCGCTTTGACCAGGAGCTCTGTTGAGTGTCAAATCTAGAGTAAATGGTAGACGACGCTTCAACTTTTGGAATGAAGACAGATTTGAAGGAGGTATAACTTGTCCGTCATTGTTGGGATCGAGTTCTGCATGGGGACCTTGAAACTCAATATGATCAGGGAAGTTTGAAAGACCACAAGTGCTGCAATTGCTGATGCGCATCGAACATCCTCCAAATTTTTCAATTCAATTGCCGCCTTTTCGCTTATGGCTTGGTCCGACGCTACGGGACACGCCTCCCACAGATATCGACCTTCAGAGAAAAAAAACGGCAAGGCTTCCACCAGGTGATTGGCGATGCGGGTGAATTTCCGTGCACTGACAGCTAACCATCTTAACTCGTCCATAATATAACGACGAATAAGGTGGTATAGCTCTACCTTGTCTTTAGGGACGCGTCTTCGGTCAGCAAGTGTCTTCTTGCTGTTTATGTACGCAGGATAAATTTCACACCCACCTGAAAAATAAATAACTTATATTACTGATTATGTGCCATACTTGCATGCATATACTTAATGTAGGTCATCCACATTTAAAAGTCGCCTAGTTTCCCATTTAGAATAAGCAAAATGAGGTGAAATTTTCAGATCAAATATTCTAGTTTATTTGCGTATATTGCGCTCTGAACATGCCCTGAAAATTTCAGATTAAAATACTTGTTTTGACAAGAGTTACATTATTTAACCTGTTTTGGGGGTATCATTTCTTAGATAAACTGAATGTGTTTCACATTTACTAGTGATAATACCTGTGAAGAAGAGAAGGAGGTCAGAGGAGAGGTGGTCAGTGACGAGAAATTGGCCAGTGACGAGAAATTGGCCAGTGACGAGAAATTGGCCAGTGACGAGAAATTGGCCGGTGACGAGAAATTGGCCGGTGGAGAGGTGGTCAGAGAAGAGTCTGCTTGGAACTCCCAATTTCAACACTCAAAGATGTAAAAGACTATTTGCGCCATGATATACGCGAGGAAGAAGAAAGTACTGACGTGCATGTCAAAAACCCTGCTTGGGGAGAGTTTGAAATTTTTGATTCCCTTACAATGAAAGATTTTCTGAAATTTAAGAAAGAACAGGATCCAGAAATTCGAGCCACAATTGTTGTAGTTTGTCCCCCAGTGATCCTATTTTGTGACTAATAATCTATTGAACGATGTAGTTGCTTGGCAGCTTCCAAAAAGAAAGTTGGAAGTATTGAATGAGTGGGTAGCTTCACTTAAGATAGAGATAAAAATGATTGTGAGTGAACCTACATGTACCTAGAGCCTATACATCGGATTCTGTAAACCACCGGTATATAGTAGTTTGATTCTGTTAGTGTAATAAAAGTCCATAACTAGACCTCCGCAGTAGGGATGTCGGGATGACATTCTAAGAGTTACTTTACTGTCTATTTAAATTTTATTGTAATTGTATTGTGACAGTTAGTGGTAGTTAATGATATATCGTAAATAATAATAATAATAGATTTGAGTACAATGTACATTTATACAGTGTGTTTTTGTTTTGTTTCGAGTATATGTACACATACATTTTTGGTTTAGCGTTCATGACCGTAAATTTTATGTAGTGTACGTTGTATTGTTAGCTATAACCTATAGCATTAGCTAGAAAATGGCCTCGCAAAACGTTACCAAGACACGGTTGCGTGGTACTGTAGTCTTTGTATTCCAACAAACTTACATTGGAGGCAACTATTTTTTCTGTTTGTGAGTATTGTATTACATGTTTAAATTGTAGGTGTCTTCTGGCAATGACAGCACAGATGATGATTGGGATGTGTATGAAGAACTAAAAGCTGCCAAAAAAACTATAAAAGCTAAGGAAGAAGAACTCCAATTTGGTAGATTTTATCATTAAATCCCAAACAGATGTAAATATCAGGTTCCACTGTATCACAGGTAGCAGCATAAATGAATCAAAAATATGTTTCCCCTATTTTAGATATTTTAAGATACTTTAAAGAAAATGGTACACCTTTGGCTGCAAGAATCAATTGACCATTTACCTCTCCACCAAATCATCCAAAATCATCAATGCCTTTTTATTCTCTATCATACAAACCATCACCTCTTCCACAAAAATCAGCTCCATCCACTCCAACATGATCTCAAGAACCAGCTATAAAACAGCTATAAAACAGGTGGTTGAAATGATAGAGAGAATGTACCATCCACTTCTGCACCATCTGAACAAGTGGTTGAAATGGATGCCTAACAGAAAAGGGCAATAATGATGTCCTTGACAAGTTATCTTGTAAAAGCATGCTAACTGCTGTACTAGAAAAATTCTGTCAGAGTTAAAGATTGAAGGGGACATTATATTTTGGCAACGTACATATTACACAATATTGAATTTGTCCCTTGACCCGGTTTAGAACCGCTACAGATGCAGAAAAGTGACCTAAAACACCGATTCATTCCATTCTATCCAGGTCCTTGACAGTCTTCTTCTAATTTCAGAATACTGTATATAGGAAACCGTTTGTGTATAAAGGAAACCGTTTTAATGTAAAGGAAAAAGAGATAACCAAAAATTTAAAGATGAGAGGCTGAAAGAAAGCAGACAAAATTAAGGACAATTGTTATATTATCACTGAAAATAAATAATTTCGAAAATAGAAAATCATCTATTGTTGAAAAAATGGTGCTTTCTTAATTTTCTAAAGAAGCCACCTTGAAAGGCGACCTTGCTGGTTCAAAGGTTGCTTTGAATTTTTCCCAAAAGCCTTGCTTGGTTGTGGTGACGGTTAACATCTACTGTATTTTTCCCTATATGGAATTTTGGTGATTTTCGCAGTGATTGAACCCTGTGGTTTGACTCACCGGTGACTGAAATTTACCGATGAATTAAATATCACTGGTGACTGAAATTCACCGATATTCAGGTTTTAAAGGTGGGAAGACCTAGAAACAACTTCACATATCCAATTGAAGGAGGTATAAACTTTTATTGAAAACAATATAGCTTGGATTCGCGGGGTGATCGAAGTGCAATGATCGAATGACTCGCTGAAATTTAATAAATTTAAAATTTTTAAATTGTCAACAGACGCTGTTGAATGTCTGACAATAATTATATCCATAAATATATTCATATACGAAACATTAGTTTGATTTTTTATTACTTTGGATTTGTCACAACGTTACTGATACATGTAGTTTCACTATATGTAGCATTCCAAAGTCACAGGGAATTGACATTATATGTTATATCTCCTGAATGAGATTTTTTCTTTTTTAAACATTATCAATTTTGGACTTTTATTTTTATTTCAGTATGGAAGTTTGAGCAAAATAGGTCTGTCGTGCGAGACGGGGAAAGAAAATGCTCAAAAAACCATTCTAGAGATTTTACATCCACAACCTAAAATATTTCAACAAGGTCCCAAACAAAACCTATGGAGACAGGCTATCATTACATGACCTTACGAGCCTGCATCGGTTTTAATCAGTTAGTAGTAAATTATTATAGATCAAATAATTTCCGATATCAAATCTTACACAATTTCAACTATATCTGTAAAAATAGCACGTTGTTACTTTGTGTTCAATGAATTATTTTCTTGTTTCAGAAGCTGTAAGAAAAAGCTTCTTTGATTCCTCAAAAGAAATAAACAGTGCCATATCTGAAGTTTGGAACGTCAAGAACAAGAGCTTTTTCGACAGTAACCAGCGATATAATGCCGTAGCGACATAATGCCGTAACCAGAGAGTAGGCCTACTTCAGAAACAATAAATGATGCTTTATGGCAGGATGATCGTCAAATACTCAATGTGTAGAACTAAGAAACGCTAACGTCACCATGCACACATCAGTAATACCTGAATCAATTAATAACAATCTGAAAAATGCCGATACGCCTACAGTTTCGTTTAACGTCACTAGCCTGTATCCCCTTCATCATGTGAAGAAATCATGAAAAACTTGGAAGCAGCCCCCATCTTCTCCTTGTATTTATCACAACCTATTACAAAAGGTAATAAGAGTAAAAATAATTTCAGACTCCCAATAAAAATGACTCCGACGCAACTACAGATAGTGTGGAAATTCCTTTGTCACAACTTATTGAGGAAATTCAATTTGCCTTGTAAAAGGTGTAATTCTAATTTATTATACCCACGGTAAGTAATAAATTTCAACGATATCTGTAAAAAAAACACGTTGTTACTTTGTGTTCAATCAATTATTTTCTTGTTTCAGAAGCTGTATGAAAAAACTTCTTTGATTCCACTAAAGAAATAAACAGTGCAAACAGATATAGATGGGACAGAGAGGCAGAGATGATTAATAATTATTATTTATTGTTATTAAGATGCTTGTACAAGGTCTAGCACTTTTTTTTATTCATTCATGATTTTATATATTTCCTCCTATAATAATGCTTAAGGGAATAGACGACATATTATTAAAAATCGTGGTTGATTGACAATATATATATGAAAATGGATAGTTTTAAAAAATAAAAGTAAATTTTTAAAGATTTATTTACCTTTTTTAAGATTTCTAATTGAAATATGGTTTAAAGATCTTAAAAAATATATTTTTACGCAGATTTTGTATATGTTGCAATCATCAGATGATTTACCTGACATTCGATCGGTAGTATTTAGGTGGGAGTCTGGAACGTCAAGAACAAGAGGCCGAGTACTTCGGAAACAATGGACATTCCATCGGTCGTATCAGGAGGAAGTCTGGAACGTCAAGAACAAGACCAGCTTCCACAGTAACCAGCGATATAATGCCGAGGACTTCGGAAACAATGGATATTCCACGTCAAGAACAAGACCAGCTTCGACAGTAACCAGCGATATAATGCCGAGTACTTCGGAAACAATGGACATTCCATCCGTCGTATCTAGGAGCAAGTCTGGAACGTCAAGAACAAGACCAGCTTCGACAGTAACCAGCGATATAATGCCGAGTACTTCGGAAACAATGGATATTCCATCAGTCGTATCTAGTAGGGAGTAAGGAACGTCAAGAACAAGACCAGCTTCCACAGTAACCAGCGATATAATGCCGTAACCAGAGAGTAGGCCTACTTCAGAAACAATAAATGATGCTTTATGGCAGGATAGTCACTAGCATGTATGCCCCTTCATCATGTGAAGAAATCGGAAGTAGACCCCATCGATGGGATTAATACTGTTAACATTGGCAACAGGCGAAACGTTCTCGTTGCTGGATACAGAGCTTTTTTAAGGAAATCGTGGAACATTGCCAAAAACCTCCATGTTGTATTTACAGGGGAACTTTTGGCCCACGGTCTACTAAAGATCGATGGTGAAGGGGAAGCAAGCAAACTGAACAGGATAAGGGGGATGATGGCGTGAATATATGATGATCCAAGCATCGGTACAGATATCGACACCCTCATCAATTCTGGCCTTGTCAAAGACGAAACTGAATATAATTATCTGAAAGAATTGTGTCGCACGTTGCAAATACACATCTGTGAACGTGGAAATCATCGTTGCCTTGTGGAGACAAAGGAAGGTGATATATGGTGCAGAGTACAGAAACATTCCCCTTCGGAAGATTACAAATTTGATAGTAATCCAAATCTTTATGACCAAGAAACCTTGCAAGTCCTCGAAAGATGAAACGAGGATGAAAATATCATTACCATCATCGATATCAAGTTTCTGCCAAAAAGGGGGAACCTTCAGTCCAGCCAATCCGCACCTATTCTTCAGCCTCCTCTGGGTTACTTAAGTGCAATATCTCGATGGTCGAATGTAGGGTCGAATGTAGCCGTGTTATTTAACAAAATACTGTGCAGGGAAGGATGACAAGCAGAAGGTCAAATTCAAGAAGTCAGTCCGAACTTCAAAGTCGCAAGAATGGATCTGGTGAATAAAGACGAGGATGAAAATATCATTCCCATCATCGATATCAAGTTCCTGTCAAAATGACGGCCATGACATCGAAGTGATAAATAATCCCCAGGATGTAATCAACCAAGGGCTACTTGACCGCGATCATATTATCGACGAAGTCTTACCTCAATACGATATGTCTGACTACAACAAACTCAAAAACGGAGTGCCGTACTAGCAACAACTACGACTCACAAGAGCCGAAGTTCAAAGTGATGCCAGTTTCAATGAATAGACTGGAGCCTTGGCAATTGCTAATTCTATTATAGCCGAGAGGTTTGTACCGGGCATATAGAGTTCAAGCCAATATTCACTGGATATGATTCAGTTGAAGCCACACACGGTCGATGGGGGGATGCAACTAAGACGTTTCAAAACAGTTGTGAATTACGTTACGTTGAGACAGTACCCTGATGCGATCGCATTTATAACTAGGAGAACATAAGTACCAGTATCAGAATGTGAGGAACGCGAGGACATTTATATGAGATGCAATGTGCTACACATCACAACGGGAACGAAGGTGTACGACAAGTTTCGGAAGAGGCTCCCAAGATGGGAAACTGAAGAGACACCCTAACAACTTCGCTTGCATGGTATTGCTAAGGTAAGCCATCTTGTATGTTCTCTGTTGATTTTTCAATTCATTCTTATAAAGTCGTTCTGTATAATCTTGTATGGTAGTTCATGGCGCTAGACATTTATGGGATGTTATTTATTTACATTAATCTATATTAATGTCAATAAATAATATGGTAAGCTCCAGGAGCTATGTCGCATGCTACAGATACATGTGTGTGCAAACAGGGAAGGCGAAGTACACAGCAGAGTTCAAAAACACCCACCAAGTCACGAGTACAAATTCGATCCTAATCCTTACCTGTACGATGATTATTTTCTTCTGACATTGTCCAGGTTAGGGTTGGCTGTCCCGAATGATACTCTGGACTTGGACTGGTGCCTATCAAGGAGTTATAAGGTGGTAGGTACCAGGTACCTGCTAATGCTGTCGAGATATTTTCTCCAACATACTCGCACTTCTTCCTTGCTTTGAAATCAGTGACGAATGTTCAATATCTATATGGTAGGATGCAGCCAGCATATTTGTCTAAATATTGTGCTGGAAAATGACATTGAGAACAATGAGAACGTTCAGGTGTGTCAAACAGGTATCCAGCACGTCAATACGCGAAGACTGAAATGTTTTGGACCATGAACGGTCTTCCATTCGTCATCTCTGACGGAATATTCGTACGTCAATACCAACCCTCCAGAATATCGAGCTGCCGTCTTCAAAACTCGCAAGGGACCACACAAATTAGATAGAAGTGATGGTACTCCAATTCCTGTTGGCGTGCGTGAGCATCTGCCCGAATGGCGACAATTTTCACCGACACAAGTATCTATCATCCGTCAATTTATCGCCCGATTCCAAGACTAAATCAGACCTCCTGAATTGCTTGCTTATTTTTAATAACTTAATTGATTATTCTAGGTGGTTTATCAAAAATGACAGATCTGTATCGAATTATGACATCCGTCAATTTATCGACGGTCCGTATTTGTTCAATTCCACGACCAAATTTTCTATCAGACCTCCTGAATTGCTTATTTTTAATAACTTAATTGATTATTCTAGGTGGTTTATCAAAAATGACAGATCTGTATCGAATTATGAGGCCAATGAAGTGCTCTCGATGGATTGACGGATCCGGACACAAGATGAAACTATTATGTCACATATACAACAACACCAGATCCATCACATATACAACAACACCAGGCTGCCGAACTTTGGGATAGCATATTTTCTGTTTTGCAGGAGGAAGTGGACAATGAGAACCATTCGGATAGATATCTGAAATTTGTGAATGTTGGGGAGACTGCAAATCGTCGTAATGTGGTTGTACTAACTCCCATTTTACCGTTCCAACTGCCTAAATTCCTCATTCACTTGTGTCTGACCTACGGGCACTTCGACACAAGTTTGACCTTTGGGGAATAGCCAATATGGCAGAAGTCATGGTGTTTGCGGGTGTGGTAGAATCTGTCAATCCTAGTCAGGAAGAGCTATACCATATTATGGACGAGTTTAAATGGTTAGCTGTCAGTGCACGGAAATTCACCCGCATCGTCAATCACCTGGTGGAAGCCTTGCCGGTTTTTTTTCTCTAAAGGTTGATATCTGTGGGAGGCGTGTCCCCTAGAGTCGGACCAAGCCATAAGCAAAAAAGGCGGCAATTGAATTGGAAAATTTGGAGGATGTACGACGCGCATCGGCAATCGCAGCACTTGCCACTTGTGGTCTTCCAAACTTCCCTGATCAGATTGAGTTCCAAGGTCCCCATGCAGAACCTGATCCCAACAATGACGGACAAGTTATACCTCCTTCAAATCTGTCTGCCAAGCGCTGGATGGCATTTATTCTGAAGTTCGAATACACCCTCTGCTTTGTTTAACTGTCAGGTGTTTATAGTATACCTTTATCTCCGCTTCAATGACCGTTACGTTAGTCTATTTGTAATAATCCGCTCTTGGGGATGCAATAAGTTTATTATTAAAATTTTAGAAACCGTAGCATAGGAGTATTCGTAGTAGTCGTAGGAGTATCCGTAGTCGTCGTTATTCTTCTACAAGTTGTTGTTGGGAGCTGCCGCTACACATATCTTACCCTGCGGCATCGACTATAAAAAGGATTACGATAGAAGCAAGTTGAAATTTTCAAAAAAAAGGCGTAACAAGCTTAGAATTAGTAAATTTGAACTGGCTTTCGATGAAACTCGGGTACTTTCATTACAATTATATATATATAATTAGCAAGTTACGATTACAGATGGTTGTTGTACTGACCCACCGTACGGCGTTAGAACTGAGGTCGATTGAATTTATAGAAAGTATGGTTGCGAGCCAGTATTGAGGTCTAAATAAAACAATTCTCGTCAAAAACAAATGTAAATTAACACTTTGACTGCTAAAGACGGAGATTGCTACGGAGATTTCCGTTTAATTTAACTCCATGTACAGTACTAAAGACGGAAATTTTCGTTTAACAACACTGTTATAGCGTCCCCTATTTTTAAGTCCCCTATTTTTAAAAAATAAGTGTAATCCGGTGTTCTGACGTCAGGGAAAGATCATAGTGCACCGCTGTGTCAGAAATAGGAGAAATAGTGCAGTAACAAAGATGGCTGCGCACATAAAAATGGCGAGACGCATAAATGTTGAAGCAGTTATAAACGATATATTTGCCAATAGTGATAGCCGCGATGGTGATTTATTTGATGAAGCTCATAACATAGAATCTTCCGACTCAGAATTTGCCTAAATAGGCCTAATGGAAGTCACAGTGACCAGCAGTCCGAGGATGAGTGTGACGTGAGCTCGGATGATGGAATTTTGGCCCCACCGGCTCTAGTTCCAGCAGCAGCAAATCGAGGCCATATTATTAGAGCTAGGTGGTGCTAATATTAGTGATGCGGGATGGAGTAATGTAGACTGATGAACTTATTGATATATTGGTTGAACAAACAAATCTATATGCTACCCAATTTGTAAGAGATCAAGCGCTGAAAGTAAAGTGGCGTGTCCACCATTGGGTGCCTGTAACATCTATAGAAAAGTGGAAGTACCTATCGTTTCTTTTTCTCACTGGAATCATAAAAGTTCCATGTACTGAGCACGGATACATTGCTATCTACTCCATCAGTAGCTTGATGAGCCGAGACAGATTTTAACTAATTTCATGTTCTTAAACTGCAATTTCATAGGAAAACTGCACTTATATATTCTTATAAAATTCATTCTACACAGCTATTTAAACCAGCGTTTACGAGTCAAATGGAAAAATAAATATTCACAATACTTTCTAATGGAGTTAAACAGGTGGTGTATTATCTGCCATTCTCTTTGGTATCTACATAGATGAGCTGCTCCTAAAATAGAAGAATTCCGGTGTTGGTTGTTATGTGTGTTATGTCTACTGTGGCAGTTTTGGGTATGCTGATGATATAATTTTAATTATCCGAGTAAATCTGGTTTAAACGTAATGCTAAATATATGCATTCATTCTTCCAGAGAAATGTGAAGTTATTTTTAATTGTATAGTTATTTTATTGTATAGAGACATCAATTAAAACTTAATGGAACCCCTGATGTTGATGGACTTATTATGCCTATATTAGTAAAGCATCTGTGTTTACGTGCCTATGTCCTTGGAGTAATTAATGATTCCTTGGAGTAATTAATGATTATATGGAATTAACAAAATATAACAAAAGAAATCTGGGGCAAAAATGTACAAGAACTTCAACAGCGTTATTATTTACAAAATAGATATGTGAAAACATGTATTAAATTATCAAATGAATTTTATATTTTTCAGATCTGTAAAAATTTTATCTGCGGTGCAGGATTCGAGATGGTTTACAACTTTATCCGGCATGTACGTCACATAAGAGCGCATGCGCGTGAACGTGTGAAACGTTTCAAACTTCAAAAGCAGTTGGATATTCACACTAACTACTGTACTATGTGGAATATTACCATCACAAATAATGAACTCAATTTTTTTAATTACAATCAGCAAACAACATTACCGACAAAGAAAAGAAAAGACAACTCAGCGATCAACAATAAGGAAGCTGAACGTTGTCTCGTAATGGATGACGATCAACCAAGTTCAGAGGAGGAACAGGATGAATGTATTGGTGATCATCAAGACGACC
>JAYJLZ010159192.1:0-11756 GCA_036873915.1 Tubulanus ruber | reverse complement strand
TATCTCTGTTACTATCCATCGGATTGTAACGAAACTTTGTATGTAGATATTAAATTGCCTGGCCTACATTTCATATTTATCAGTATCAAAAAGACCTGCAGGAAAAACTGAGGGTTCACTTGAAACTTTTACATTACCGATACCTGAAGATGTATCATGAGCAGGGCATGAGGCTGAAAAAGATAGGTCGTTGGAATTCAGGTTGGAAGGAGCCCTACGTCAGAATAAACACAGATCTCAGGAAGCTGGCAACTACTTATTTGGAGAAGGACCTCTACAAAGAGATGAACAATTCAGTGTTTGGAAAGACTATGGAAAAAGGGTAAATGTTAAGCTTGTCAGCGCATTAAAACTGTTTGATGATGGCCTGGCTGCTCTGCACATGTACAAGACCAGACAGTCTGTATTTGAACCGCCCGATAAACGTGGGTCTGTCTATCCTGGACCTTTTCAATGTAAAACTTATACTATAACCATATGAAGCAAGATTATGGTGACATGAGTCGGTTTCCTCGCCACTGACACAGATAGCTTGCTCGTTACAGACAGCATGTGTATGCTGACATGGTAGACCTTATTGATCTGTATGATACAAGTGAGTATCCTCGTGTTAGTCACTTATACAGTACAGCTTACAGGTGTATGGCTGAGAATAAAGATGTTCAATATTATGAAAGCCGACGAGAGAATTATATAGAAGGCCATGCGTGTGAAAAGAACGTCATGAGGAAACAGATACGCTATACGAGCAATACAAGTTTTAGTAAGAACATTTCCCACTCCGTTTTTTTTTGTAAATTTTCGGTACATGTATATATTACGTTCAAAATATCGCGTAGACGGTTCACAGCTATATTGGGTATTTTTTTTATCATCACGGCTAGATCTAGTTTTGATATTTTCGGTAACTAAGGTGATGGCGTTTTTGTTTCTGGATAATATCCCAGTACAACGTTATCATATTTAAATTTCTGTAAATTACCCTATTTCAACAAATACACTATCCATTCCGCATAATTCGAGGAAGCCCGTTTCATTGGAGTCATTTGTTTTAAGATTAATTCAGAAGAAAAACGGGAAAATTGAAAAAAATCGTAATTTTTTCGTTTTTTCAAGCATTATTTCCATGGTCTATCGATGATAGCATTATCTTTAATGAATTATTTTGACCCAACCCCATGCAGTAGACCTTAAACCAATTGGTCTGATTAATATCACATTACGACCTATGAAAGAGAATTTTGTATTTGCAACCATTTATTTAAGTATAAACTCGCATGAAACAGTAGATTTTGAAGGTTAATAGTAAGTGTATCAAAAGTTAAAGAACCTGTGCCGGGATTAAAAAAAATCCAGTACTGTTTCATGGTAACGAAAACTAATTGTTATTTCAGAATTTAAATTAAAACTGTCATCTTGATTTTCTTCGTTTTCGTAAAAAGTTTGTGCGTACATGGTGTTAACGTGTTTCTTTATATGTTACGTGATATCCGTATTCTGGATAAGGGAAACATCCGTATCCCCGGTAGATATTAAGAATTTCTAAATTTCTATAAAACCAATTAGGCCTACATAATTCAGCATGTCTGAAAGTGAGAACATGTACATGAATTAATAGTGAATGCAAATAAATCAATTAGGCCTAGTTGAAGGCGCGATATTGTTGTGGCGTATTCGTGAGTTCGTCCTGCCGCTGACGATATTATCGGTTCCTGAGAATTTATGAATTATTCTTTTTTGTAGGAAATGCTGGTCAACTCAATTTCGGACACCCCGAGGGACTTGGATAAGAATGTTTGTTGTGTTTGTGGTTCCCGTTCCGCTAAGGAAGAAACTGTATGCTAATCAACTTTCGCAGGAGAAAGAAAACATAAAATGGCATAAAAGTTGTTTCAAGTCATATACTAGTCAACATAACATTGAAAGAGTCGTAAAAAGAAGACTGGATTTTGAAGAAGTCACCGAACTGGCGAGGGCAAAGCGGGTAAAGGTTGATATGACGCTATGCCTCTTTTGCGGTAAATTGAAAAAAAGGTATTTATGCAAAATTGAAAAGGATACCGGTGCGAAGGTGATCACGGACGCAGCATTGCTTAAAAATGACGGGGAAATGTTACGAAAAATCGCTTGTACAGACCTTGTTGCAAGGAGCGCCAAATATCATCGCCTTTGTCGCATGAATTACATTAATTCTCGAACACCATCGCCTAAAGAAAAAACTCAATCGAGCTTCGACAAATCTTTTGATGAACTGGCAGTTGAAATCGAGATGAAGGTTATGGACCAAAAACGCAGCCTGACAAAGATCTCATAACTATCGTAAACCGTCTTGGACACTGTATAAGCTATACGCAGCTACTGAAAATGGATTCTGAACTGAAGGACCGTTACCGAGAACTGCTGAAAATAAATGGAGGTCAACCGGATGGCACAGATAATTACAGTCATTCGACAGGCGGCAAAAAGTTTTAGAAAAACGTTGATGCAGGTGGATTCAGAATTTTATTCAAAAGAAACAGATTTTGGTCAACTCAATATTCAAAACATGATAAAATTCATGAGTCTTCTCAACGGAGGTGAACAGACACCAGCGAAGGAGAAGGAAAAACTTATTCAGTCAATTGTAGAAGACCTAATTTACTGTACCAGCGCTGGTCAGACCAAAACCTCAAAACACGTTGAATTAGCCCAGTGTATTCGTCAGCTTAGTGGATCCAAAGATCTCATAACTGTCGTAAACCGTCTTGGACACTGTACAAGCTATACGCAGCTACTGAAAATGGATTCTGATGTCATGGATTCACTTGAGGCACAAGATGTTTTCGTTCCACCAAGCGTTGGTGCAAGCAAGTCTTTGATTCAGGTCGCTGTCGACAACCTAGACTTCTCGGAGGCAACCCTAAGTGGTGCAAGCACGCATGTGACATCGATGATAGCTTTCCAGCAGCAGACATCTAACAGCAACGAAGAGTTCTCCTGTGTCTCTGCTGTTAGGACAAGATTCCATGATACAACTCCAAGCCTTTGTGGTAAATCAAATATGGACTGGTTTTTGAGTACCCCCGAGTCAGCTGTAAATAAAGACCATGGCTGGATACTGTCAAGAATATCAAGTGAGATAGCTCAGACTCAGATGTCACCAGGCCATTCTGAAATACCAGGTTGGAGCGCCTTTCTACGGAAGCGTCCTGGGGACCTGTTGATAATTTTTTTTTGAGCGACTTTCGTGCGAGATTGTGTGACTTCAAAAAATTATTTTGTTTTTAGACATTAATGATATATGAAATGATGTGTGAAGCTATGACATAGAAAGAAATTCCCTAATCTATTTTTCAGATGGTTGGCAGTCTTCATGACAGACATGAGATACGGTTCACCATTCTACAGTCAGATCTGGTTAAGCTTTCTCCTCCGTGTCCACGGATATGTTACTCGAGCAGTCCCTTAATAAAGACGCGAAAGGAAATTGTGGATTAATTGGAAAGTCAAGAAACGCATCGACGACGGACAGGTATGTTAAATTTATATTGTTCCGCGTAACTGCTCTTCTGACCCAAGACACAAAGTGGACAAAGCATAGAGAAATTATATTGTAAAATGATAAACTAAAGTGTACCGAGGACTGTACAGAATATATATATATATATATATGGTGCAGCCCACTCTTCAGGAATCCTGAAGAGTGGGCTGCACCAGCATCCCACGAAACAGGCTGTCGAGTTGTAATGTATTGATAAAGTGTTCTTGGACATTTATTTATTTATGTATATATATGTATTCGATAATATTATATATTAATGTTGTTTTCGTAATGGTTTTTGATAAATATTGCAAATTATATATTCCAGTTGGATCAAAACAGCACATTTCTGAGCAAAAATGGTAGCAAACATTAGAGATAGACTAGACTACAACACCGAATCGATTACTCATAAGGAAACTGGACCTGCGAGAAAACGGAGAGATGCAGATGATGTTAATAAGATCATGGCTGTCTTCAACAAAAACTGTGCATCGGACCCATTCACATGTCAGTCTGAACTACTAGTTAATATCGTAACAGGTAAATACCAAACTTATAATTTCACAGCAAACTGAAACAACAAACCACTCAAAATTGAAGCCATGGCATATTTAATTGAATGCTGATGCGCTATTAATATTTTTAATGAGTGTATTCATTTTTTTTAATTTTGTACTCTAGGGGTATCTGCACCAAAAGAAGTCAGTGACAGCTTATCACAGTTCCAGCAGAAATGATGAAAGCGTTTGTAATTGATCGATTGATAGAATCAAAATTCACCATCTCAAAGCCCATAACGAAAAAAAAATCAAGACATTTGAGGATATCAACCGTAAGACTAAGGCACAAGGGCTAGCGACTACTGGTGGTCAACTTAATGGACAGACTCTCCTAACAAGACTACTAGGAGTAGCTCACTCACGTAAGGTAAAAATGCATATAACTTAAAGCATCGAATAATCGGGTCGCATATGAGCAGTTTAGAGTCGTGTTTACTGGTAGATGCTTCTTTCGGAGATTCAGTATGCCCCTGTTAGATTGTTGCTGTGGGCATAGATGTAGGGCTGGAGGCAGTCTTGCCAGTCAACACAGTTTCTTTCGGTGAAATCTGACTTCCTTTAACATCCTGGACAATTATTCCTAAGGCCATGTGATAGCCAAACTCTACTCAATGCCGAGGGATTTGATGAGATCCTGCACAGGTCTGTTCAGGAATTCCAGTACTGAGTCGGTTACTATAAGCTTCACGTCAACCTTGTTTAGGTCATCCATGTTAGCCTCGAATCTGGCCCTGACCGCATCTTTGTTCTTTCTCTTAATGATGAATGATGCATGTGTATGCCGTTCTGGTGAACACATATACGCAGGGTAGGATCCACCTGTAGCACTTGTTCTGACGGCTGTAATTAGACAATGCGTGTTGGTTGCCCATCACAGTAATATAATGAGACATTTTTTTATTACTCCCAGTTGCTAACAGTTTAGGGAAAACTGTCATAGTTTCAATTTCACCAAAGTGAATAGAGCTCTTTTCTTACTCATCACTCGGAGCTGTTAAAAAAATATTTTTTTTTGTGTTCAGCAAAATTCTTCTAAATCATTTGGCACGGTTTAGCGAATTTGCCAAAGATCATGTGGGTATGGTTTATTGGTGCAACAGAGACAATACCCACTGCGAGAAATAGTCTTCCCAGAAACTTATAAACTTCTCGTGTTCATGCTGCTAACATCCATACATGTAACTTTTTAACTACATGTACAATGTGTCGCAGTGTAATTTCCAACATTTTATTTACTGCCAGCTACGTTTCCCCCGTTATTTTTCACGGGTAACCAGCTAATAAATATATAATTAAAAAGATATTTAAGAGAAGTGTCCACGTACCGGTAGTTGAAGCATTTTCCATTAATTTCGAAGTTGTTAAAGCTTCTAACTTATGCAAAATATACTGCAAATCATTTTTTTAAATTTTAGAACCAAATCAAAATTACTAAACCATCAAGAAAGATAATAACGTAGTTGAATCGATCACTACTGAGCTGACTTAATAAATGAAGTTCTAACACATTTTAATCAATTCGAGATAGAGAGGGAGAGAGAGACATTGTTTTATACTCAGCAATTTCTGAGTAACAAGTATGACTCAACAAAAAATCCCAGTATCCTGAGAAATACTAATAGGTGATGTTTAAAATTGTTGATTCATTTGAACATGCAAACAATTTTACTTCTTTAATGTTGGACCAAAATTAGCTGCTAAAATCTCACCTTCTAGAACTAATCTAAGTTCTTATTTAAAAAATAGAGTCAAATATAGCATATGTTCTGTAGCCGTGGGATCGTAGATGCGCCTCCAATTAACAAGTTTAACTTTCTTGTATAACATTTATTCCTTTATTGTAACAATCTAACTGTGTTATTCCTTTTGAGTTTAACAAGCTATCGGCGACGGAAGAAGCACCACTAACATTTCTCTGATGTCTACTACTCTATACACTCATACAAGTCTAAAATTTAGAAGCCTATACCCTCAACGTCGTATACGTTTTCTTGCGAATATATATTATAACAACACATATCTTGCCAAAGTTATTAACAAGGCTCAGTAATTGATTCGTTTGATAGATTTTAAATTGTATTCAATATATCAATAATAATACATACATTTACAACGTAAGCGAGTTAGATAAAGACTTACTCGAGTAACTATAGTAACTATTAATATTATTTAATCGTAAACATAAATGTATAAAATAAGTAATTTGACCGCAACATGTTCCCTGTCACTTAACTAGAAATTGAATCAAATATTGTAAACAATTTCAAATCTTAGCATAGCTGTGGTGTTGATGGTATCAGTAAAGTACTTAAATCTATATAATTGATGTAATTTCAGAACCATTGGCTGTTTTCAATACTAGCTTGGCTTTAGGCCAGGTGCCTAATGCTCTAACCATATAAGTAATTCCTTTATTTAAAAGTTGAGACAATGAAATTTTGACAAACTACCGTCCAATATCTATTTTACCTTGTACATATATATCTAAAGTTCTATAAAAAAATAATGTACAATCGTGTTGTCAAGAACCATAATGTAATTTCAGACACTCAATTTGGCTTCCGTAAATATAATTCTATAGCAATATGGCGCTTACAATAATCACTGATAAAATAATAGAAAAAAACTGGAATTTTGGGAGACAATTAAGTTAGTATTTTTCTTGATCTATCCAAGGCATTTGATACCCTTGACCATAAAATACTAATTAAAAATCTTGAGCATTATGGTATCTGAGGCCAGGGTCAAAATTGGTACCATTCTTACTCGGATGGGAAAGTACAGACTGTAAAATTTATCTACTCATAAAAGAATATATCGTGTGGAATTTCCGCAAGGATCCATTTTGGGCCATTTGCTTTTTATTCTTTATATTAATGATTGTGTAAATTCATCAATTATTTTTCTAATATATCATGTCTTAAAAAGCAATACTTTTAATTTTCACAATATTACTAAAATTCATGCATACAACATTTTCTCAAATGTTCAAGTGCAATAGGCGCCACACAATAACCTTAGCTACAACATATAGTATGTTAAAGAAACCGACCTACATGCTATAATGGCCGATATGAGAGGCGCAGAAAGTGACATTGGCTAGGTGCCGAAAATTAGATTTACTTGAATAAATGAAAACCGTTACCACGGCGCGGTGATGTGGCACTAAAAGATAAGTTGTAGAACAGATTAATATATTTCTAATGGTGAGCACATTCAATGGATTGTGGGCTATGTGGTGCCATGAATTTTTCGTCCAAGATGCACGTGAAAACACTGCGAATTTTTCGTCCAAGATGCACGTGACAACACTGCAAATTTTTCATCCAAGACGCACGTGACAACACTGCAAATATTTCATCCAAGGCGCAAGTTTGCGAATTTTTCATCCAAGACAAAAATGTTTATCAAGACCACAAAATATCTTTCAAGACGTAAAATTTCTATCGAGACGTAAAAATTCTAACAAGACAAAATTCGATCAAGACTGAGAATTTTTCATCCAAGACGCACGTAATAACAGTAAGTGCTGACGTCATTGCACAACATGGCGGCATGACTTGGTTGGTCTTTTGTTGTTGACTATGACGTGTTCTAGACCTGACGCTGTTTCAGCGCGGTAGGCGCGTAGGTATACTTACGATTGATCTCAATCGAGATATTAAAGAATGATTTTACTTTGCCGTAGATCTCTTAATATCAGTTCTACATGCCGATTCTACTGGACGCCGCCATGTTGTGTAATGACGTCAGCATTTACTGTTGTCACGTGCGTCTTGGACGAAAAAATTCGCAGTGTTGTCACGTGCGTCTTGGATGAAAAAATTCGCATTTTTGTCTGGATTGAATTTTTATGTCTTGATAGAATTTTTGTCTTGATAGAATTTTTTGTCTTGATCTCATCGCACCTCCCTGATATAATTTTTGTCTTTATAGAATTTTTGTCTAAATAGAAATTTTACGTCTGGCGTAAAATCGTGAGTTTATCTCTTTCAATTACTGGCCGATCACAAGAAGGAGTCCAAACAGAAACACGTCATCACTGCATCTAGTTATATTTATATTTGATTGGTTGATTTGAATCGAAATTCTACAAGACATCAAATCAAATTGGAACCAAATGAAGTAACTAGGTTAAAAACGTACATATACAATTTAAATTTCATTTTGACAATGAATCATATATTACTTATGTGCATTAACCGAGTTTGGGTTACAGCGTATGCGCTCCCGGGAGGCCATCACTATCTTTAATGTAACGATTATCTGTCATCTAAATGAGATGGAAGATTTGTATCCTGTCACGATTGCCATCCATAGGATCAGCCGTGATATGAAATCACATTGTAAGTAGCAGTACCGGCAACTTGGTCAAAAGAAAGTTTCTTATACTCTCAGATTAAAAGTGAATGAATCTTTTTTCTTTATTAACTTTATGTTGGATCTAGTTTATCATTTAAGAGGAAGGGCAGGGTATTTTTAAACGTAAATTCTGATATATTTTTTCTATGAAAAATTTCATTGCACGAAAAATGGATCATTTATTATCCATTATTAATTTACCAGTACTATGTGAACCTTTTTATTATTCCGTGCTTGAGGCTAATAGACCGTAGGTAAATTTGATATATATCTCTGCTGTCAGGCGCTTCATCTCTAAAGCAATACAGATTCATCTAGCTATTACCTAAGCATATTATTTTCTTCTGTTGCTACGTGGCTCAAATAAGCCAACAGACTAAGCTTCGGAACACGGAGCAATGGATAATATTGCATGGTCTTTTTAGGCAGTATAATCTGACTTTCCGACGGCGGTGTAATCAATAATCGATGGCCACTCTGTTGGTGTAAAGGCGCATGATTATTTAATGATCGAAGGAGACTATTCATTGATCGAATCTAGAGAATATTGTAGTCAAACAATCGTCTCTAATAAACCACTTATAATTGATTCGTGTTGAACAGACCGTCTCGATTGTAATCAATCATTTCTGATGTCAAAACTAGTAGATTGTCCTGAACTGGACTTTAGATGTATCTTTCGGGACAGTACTGACAGCTAGTACCTCATACCGCTTATGGTATCAGGAAAAGTACTGCGATTTGATAGCTTGACAAAAAAATTGATAGCTTGACCAAAACTTCAAAGTGCAAAACAATTTAAATATTATACAAAGACTAGAGTTATTATCATTATAAAATTAATTATACAGATTTCAAAATTCAATTTCCCAAAAATTATTGGCATTGGTATCCAGCAACAATATGGGAAGATTTTTGGAAATATGCAGGAACACTACTGTCGTGTTAAATCTCGGACCATGTTAGTTAAACTGATAAATTGTGAATAATATAAATTGTCGCGCATGGGATATTTAAAGGTAATGCGCTGAAGAACCTATCGTGCATGCACATGTAAGCCTACGGGGTGACATGTAAACACTAACACAGAAATATATCATATCATTATATCATAGTTTAACGTCTACGACTATAACCCAGTGGTCTTGCATGACGGGAAGGCATTTTATGTGTTATCCTCACACCTTTAATAGACCGCCAGTGGGACTCGAACCCGCTTGTCACCCAACCAGAGTCGGCCATACTTAACTTGACAGTTAAACTAGCACTCAACTCGGTGAGCTACTGAGGCTATATAAACAAACAAAAAGTCAGACATCCCCCTTTAAAAAAATCAACTATAATATGTTCCCAACCACTTGTCTGATTTTAACATTTTTACATCAAATGAACTGAATAATTGTGATTGAAAGTTGAACATATAAGAAACGGACTTCGAATGTTGGCATCTTGACCAACTTCTACATAGCGTGACCTAATCACCGATGCGTTTGGTCGCCGAAGCTGATTACTTCACAAAAAATGTACCTTAAACTTTCAAGAAAGATGATCAGCTATCCTGATCGTTTTCACCAACAGCGAGTTCCATTCAAGAATAAGTAAGAAAATAAGATCAAAGGTAGTCATACATGGCTATAAATTGCTTTTGTTTACACCCACTGAATGCTCTTGTATAACATAATCGTCATTGTTTCAAACTCTACAACCGCTATGGCATTGCATAGTATACAAAATAAGTATATTTCTTTTACTTCGTAACTGGTTATAAAGACAATTGGCACATTGATGTGTCCTTATTAATTAAGTTGTTCCGATTTCCATCAATAGTGGTCTAAATCGTTTCCTAAATGTTTAATAGATCGAAAACCGTACAACTTTCACATTTGATCATCATTTACAAACAAACGGTAAGAAATATTATCAATGTAAAGAGCCATAAAAAATTATGGTACCAGCACCAGTACCAACAGGGGGCGAAGAAAAGATCATAATATATAAATATTGACTCATGTCTGAAATTGAAGACATATAGTCTTGATTATCCCCTCACTTTTAACCAATCAAATGACAGGAATCTATATATGCGGTATATAATTGGTTATATCTCTGTTAATTTTATCTAATCTCGATGACACTTGCTAAATGTACTATCATGAACAAAGCTTCGGCTTCATAAATTATATTATTATAACGAGGGTGTAAAAATATACATTAAACTGATCTGTTCATAAAATCGGTGGGTATCAATAAAATAAAACATGCACGACTAAGGTTACGATATTTCATGCATGAATAACTATGTGCAGAGCGTAGCCTATGGGCTATCCAGAGTAGACGTGATGCAAGGTGTAAATAATTACGACATATTGTAGATACAATTATTAATTATGAGGGACCTCCGTATGTTCGCACAGCTGATGATCTTGTAATATATTGGGATGCTGGCTGTCGTAAGCGGTGATCACAACCCGCCACCGCTAACGACAGCTTCGAGTTTTACTCGAGGTGGACACTGATACAGTAATATAATTGTACTGATTTACCGACTAGCAAATCAATAATATACCAGTTAAAAAGTAATAGGTATCAGATGAAATAAAGAATTTAAAACGAAGCCTTTCGCACGAAGTGCTTCATCATAAACGTAGGTAGGAATCTCAGATTCCAGAAAATCGCATCAAACGGTTTTAATTATAAAAAATTTCTTCGGCCCTGCGCCCTCAAAATTACATTAATTCGACCCCTCCCCCTCTCAAAATCCTGGCTATGCCTATGATCAGTCAAAAAAGACAGAAATAGTAGAGAGATAACTAAACAGATACTCCGTTAATGTTGGCTCGGCGAGAAGCGAGATAATTATACGTACTTTATGGACCGGTTTCATTACGAAAATCCGTCAAATTGTATTTTTATATGATCACACACAACAATGTCATTGAGAAAGTTTTCGCGAATAATGTCATTGAGAAAATTTTCTATTAAATCGTTTAAAAAATCGCCAAATTTGATGCTATTAATTTGCACGCTCCCTACTACACCAATAAATTCAGGTCAAGAGTAAGTTTTACTTCGCGGCGTGCGGCATTATAATATCACGCGTAATCCGCACAATTATTATTGATCGTTATAATTAGTCTTTTCTTAACATTCGGGAAAGTAAAATAAAATGTGACGTCAAAGCGTATTATGTGCTTATTCTTCCGTCCTGTTCTCGACGCACTCGCGCGCCAACGCGTTCACCGTAGGAAGCCAACGGCTCACAAAGATAGCTACGGCGACCTATTTATATTTTACATATGTAGTATATTCGA
>JAYJLZ010159081.1:0-11760 GCA_036873915.1 Tubulanus ruber | reverse complement strand
GAGCTAATGAGGCACCTCTTCAACTGTGAGAATTTCATAATATTATATTGTAGGAAGTTTAGTGATCAACAATGAGTTATCTATTATGCTACTATGAAAACACATATTCTTATAATTTTTGCTTTAATACTGTATTAAATTTGAAATTAGTAGCTTAATTTTATCATTCAGTGATAGTTCTACATGTTAACACTTTGTTGTATGAAACACAATTGACGTTTAAATGATTTTACTACTGATTTTACAGTGTGAATCATAAATGCATGCTTTTGTTCACACCCGACTTGTAAAACAAGAGATAAACAAGAGATAAATTTCCTAATATGAAATTATTTTCTACTTACACAATTCATAAAGTTAATAATTTGTAACGTTAATTATTTCTCCATTAAATTCATTACTTAGTAACACATGCTGAAAAACTAATTAATTTTAATTTAGTAAACAGTTGTCATTACTTAATTAAACTACTTTACTTAATTAAACTACTAAGAAACATTTGCTAACACTTATCTTAAACTTTGGTATTGACACTTTTTGTGATTGACAGTATTACAATTTCTTGAATAGATGACATGCCAGTATAATGAGGGGCAACTTACTGATTTTAACAACATAAATTTACAAAGTAGTGGCTGGAATGCGTTTTCAAGAGGTGTTCAGTTTTATTTGTAGTACTGTAGTTGTAAACATTTTAATCAGATCTCCGGGACTTTTAAATTCTGCCCGACAATTTGGGTTTTTAAAAGGTCCGGTAAAATTTGAAATTTATCAGTTGGGAACCGCGTACGGACTGTGTCAAGCAGAATGATGCTATGAAAAAGAGAAATCTCATTAAATATAAATAAATGTAAAGAAAATATTCTTCTTATGATTCTGGGGGATTGATAAAGATTGTCAGTTACAAGTGATTGAATTTTTGTAACATTTCTTATAACTTTATAACTTCAGAAAAAGTAATATTGTTTATGACTGATGGGGAACCTGATGAACAAGTATTAAGAATTAAAACCACTCTTCGGACACTGAATTCAAAGTTCAACAACAAAGTGATCATTTTCACATTCGGATTGAGTTCAGATATTGGCAGTGAGTATTTGATATCGTAATGACTATAAACATGTACATGTATGTATAAAAGCTGACCTGCGAGTTTGATTTTTGTGCCGTATATCAAATTTTTTGATGCTTCACATTAAAGACGTTAGGATATGATATTACAATTCATATTGTTAAAGCGTTATTTTATTCTACCGATACTGAGTGGCTGTGCTCTTCGTCATTAACAATTGTGCCAGCCCAGATCAACTTTTATAGATAATTTCGATGGCATATATTAATGTTGACTGTTAGTGAAGATAAGTTGGTAGTTTTCCAAAAACTTGAAATGAGGCAATTTGGTTCCTACACAAATGGATTCAGGTCAAAATAGCCTGTTTACTACGCAGTGTGCGGGGAATTTCTCAAGGGCATATATCGCACGTACTCTGCACGGTCGTATTATTATTGATCGTTACCTTAAGGCAATATTCTTGTCATAAAATGTGACACCAAATAAAGCCGATATGTGCTTATTTTTAAAAATTTATCCAAAATTTTTATTTCATGTCATTCACCACATTACCTTTTTTCAAGCGTCAATCTAATCCTGATGTTTGTTCATCATTTTCTTTGCAAATCAATTTCAGCCATTACATCAAATGCTATAACTATTTTGAGGGATTATATGGCTTATCAGGAGTTTGCTGACACAAGTTTTGGACCTGTCAAAGTTAGTAACTAAATAATTAAATAAGTTTAAACTGACTATTAGATTACTATAAGACTTTTGTGAATCTTGGACAATATTTTTTCCCTATTTTTTCCTATTTTGTCGCCTTGGTGCACCACACCAATAGCATCTTAGAAGGCTACCGAGATTCGATATGTGTAACAACTTATGACAATGCATACGAGTCCTTAATTTTTCAGCTGGGTATTACTGTATATAATTCTTCTTTTTTTCAAAATTTCATGAATAACTTACGGTAGTTGAATTTATTGATTTTTTTCAGCGTGGAATTTTCAAACATATCACCAATCCAAATTTACTTCGATCAGAAATGGGTCTTTATTATGACTTCTTTAGTAGACCTCTTTCAATTGTTGGTCCTATACTTTCTGTGCCATATCATGATGCCCTTGGACTTGGGTTAGTTACCACTGCAGCAGTGCCTGTTTACCATAACAAAACATTGAAGGGAGTGGCAGGAATTGATATAGAAATCAGCGACTTGATGCAAGCAATTGCATTTGGTAGACATTATGGTTTTGTAATAGATTCATTAGGACGTACATTAGTCCATCCCTTGCTTCCTCTACCATCTGATGTTGATAATAATCCTGTGTTTGTTGATATAAGCACACTTGAACCAGATGCTCAAGCAAAAGGTGTCATCACTGAAATGTTACGGTTTGTACAAACTTGTGATTGATAAAATTCAGATTCAGCTTTCACTGTCATGCTTTATTCATATGTTTTGTTTGAAAAGTGGCTCCAATGGAGATAATTTTAAACAATAGCTGGTACATTATGTACAATAGTACTTTACCCATAATAATGACTTGTAATGTACCTATATTTTCATATGAATGAAATTTTATTTTATATTTTGTTATTTGCTTCTTATGTTGTTTTTTTATACAGTACTATATTAACATCACAATATATTTTTTCACATACCTTTCAGTGGATTTGCTGGTAATAAGAGCTTTGTAGCAAAACATGTTCAATCACGTGGTGATTCATTGAAGCATGGTATGATAGAGAGATCCCTTATGACTCATTACTATTGGAATGCTGTAAGTGCATAAAATAGAAAATATAATGAATTTAAACCAGGATCCATTTAGCGTTGTATGATCTTTTAGCAGAAAGGAGATTCCTTCATTTTTCGACACTTGTAAATTTGTTTATTGACTGTTTGTCGTTAAAGTATAATTAAATGGAATTAAGTGTCATCTCTGTAAACTTGTTTTTGTTCTGAGTTGGTTTCTTAAATTGTCTTTTCTTAATAATTAGGTTGAAGGTACGGATTTCCGAGTTTGTGTGGTCATCATTGATGGAGATGTGGAGCCTTTGTTGTCACAGTTACCTCCGCATTCCTCATTTACATATCATCGAATTGACATAAAAAGACCAGCCTCAAACTGTAATCACTTTGATCACATCTCAACAAAAGGTAAGTTTAATATATTAAAATATGATATATATAACAGATGCAGTACATGAACATGTACCTTGTGTAAAATGGGTAATAATTATGCAATCAATACAGTATAGTGAAATTCTCCAAACCCAAATTCTTTCCTTTCAATCATTTGTTGCTTTTATATTGTATATACAGTACTTATATGAATTATCATATAAAAGATAATTTCATTGGATATTTTATATTTCCCAAAGATGATGAATATAAGTCACTACATGTATACTGTATCTTATAAACAATGTATAATTCCAGAAATTGTAGACAATAAATGTAATATGACCTTCATGGCACATGGCCAGAATAGTGGCATCGATATGTGATGAAAATATCTACACCTGATATAGAAAAATGACATTACTTCATTGTTACTATGAAGTTCTATTTTGGCTACACATATTGCTTCTACTTGATGTATAATGCAACTTTTTACAGGATATTTTTGAGATTAAGGGCATCCCAAAATACAGAGATGCAGTTAAATTCCTTTGTGATCAATACAAAATAACAAGCTATGTTTACGCTTGAAAATAGAGGGAAAACAATCATTGGAAACACAAGTGATATATCTTGATGATGACTTATTTAGGCAACTTTTAGTACAGAATAATATTTAAATTATCATCCAATCATTTCCCATTTTAGCGATGTCTGTGGTGAAATTGGCACCTCAATGTTTCAATCAACCATACCACTACATCAATGAAATGGAAACATTGTCATGGATCAACAGCATTGAGCAGTACATGACTGGAGTGAGTGACACTAATCCAGGATTAAAGGTGATCATATTTTTCTTATTTCTAGTTTTACATTTAATTCATTAATTCATAGTAATTTCATCATAACTGAATAGAAAATCTCTGTATTAAAATTTTTTTTGAAAGAACCGGCTTGACTGAAATACTGTGATGTTAATGATCAATAAATTCCAGCCTGGTATACGTAGCACTGTTACCATGACAGCCTTCTTGGATGATTTTTGGTTGAATGACAATGATGTCAGTCATTACACAGTATGGCGTTACTATGGTAGTAGTGATGGTTTAATAAGAGTAATGCCTGGCGTTGTTTTGCCTAAATTGTATAACCCTACAAAGCGCACTTGGTGAGTTAACAATTAATAATGTGCAAGTAAAATGCACATGACATATGGTTTTCAAGGTATCTATTATGAGATACCAGTAGTTATATACATCAATTTTTTGTTTTTCAATACTGATTACTGTCGCTCTTTATGATTTGCAAGGATGGCATTTCTTATTACTGTTATAAATTCTACAGGTATATTCATGCAAAGGCAAATCCTGGTCAACATACTCTACTACCTCCATATTTAGATGCGTTTGGTGCCGGTTACATTGTGACTCTAAGCCACACAGTCTTTATTGCCAAGTGAGTTATTGGTTTATAATAATACAGGTGGAATGCATGGAAAATGAAACAAATGTGTATATATGAGAGCAATGATACTAACGTAGGCATGAATAGCAAGGTCTCTGTTAGTACACGTTTCAGTTCCCCCATTCAACCTAATGAAGCTATATTATCTATTATTAAAAGCTTCTAAATTTTAATAAACAATTAATCTACTGTTTTACTCTTGTTAACTAGAGATTAAAATGGTCCTCATTCATTACGAACATAGCATAAGATATACCTTTGCCAAAATAAGGGTTTAGATCCATTTTAAAATAAAGCAAAAAAATATGGCAGCATTTTACAGAATAGCTGGAACAATGCATTTATATCATCCTGTTTTTGAGAACAATGCTATCATTCATTGCAGGTGTCGATAACACTGCAGGTTTGTGCAGGTGTGCAGACAAAAAGACGCTCAAAATATTATTTTTTTATGTGGATCGTTATAACGCGCTTCAGCTATAACGCGGTAGATACCTGGACCGCGTCGACCGCGTTATATCGAGGCTCCACTGTATTCCTAAAAAAAAAACAAATATAAATAAGAAAATAAAAAGAATTCTCTATTTTGTTATTCAGATTTCATGATTACTAATTATATTTAGCTTCTTTCACAGCCGAGATGAGCTACACAATATCAATGATACAGTAATTGGTGTATTGGGTGGAGATTTTACTCTCCCATACTTATATAAACTGTTGGCGAATCGTTTTCCTGTATGTTCCTCCACTAACAGCAGACACTTGTAAGTTCTTTTCGATCATTGATTTTGCATCTTCTTAGAAAACATGTGTATTTAAACATAAAAAGCAACAAATTTCTGTTATAACAGGTGATACCTAACAACATAGGATAAGTTTCAAGAAATTTAAATCATTAACAAAACATTGTTGACTTTCATTTTAGCTGCTTCGTAATTGATAACTCAGGTTTTCTTATAATTCACCCGGATTTTGTTGAGGCTCGAACACCACAGATTCCAGAAGTGGAACATGTGCATATCACATCTAAGGTAGGACAAAATTTATCTTTATCAGGAATCCAATCTGTTAGCTTTTAAAATTAGCTGTATGATTTAAATTTTAATTGCATGGAAACTTCTTGATTTAATTTATAGGAAGCTTCAATCGCTACAGTGATGATAAATGCTGGTCTTATGAAACGTATTACTTGTTTAGACGTTAGCTCTATTGTTACCCATGACAGCTGGACGGTATGTATCTGTGGATATATGTTTGTTCATCTAGCTTATGTTCTCCATTATGTATGGTTTAGATGTTCAAGTATATAAACCTTAGAACACAATTCATTCCAAAAAGTGCATAATAAAAGTCAAGAACAGAAACTTGAAGCGAATCTCACAAATTATGTAGATCATTAGTCACTCCATTGTGTTCACAACTGGTAGAGTTACTGGTCTATGTCTTCCTATAGCCCCTGACTTAGGAATTTATTCATTAAATATTTCAGGTGAAAATTCCATCGGGAAATTATCATCAAGAAACTGGTAGGACGCCTTTTGAGATTCACTCTATACCAAACAGCAATGCATTTATAGTTGTTGCTAGAGTTTCTCCAAAATATAATCATTGTAAATGCAGTACCAAGGTAAGATTACCCAGTTAGACATTTAGATGTGGTCCTTTTTCAAACTGTTCTCATAAAGTTTTTATTTATGGTATCTTGGAACTAAATTTTATGTTTTCCTGCATAATTTTATATATGTTTTATAAATTTATCAAAATGATGGTTGTAGGATCAAAGGGAATCAGTTTTTGCTTACAAATGTATGCGTCCCCAGGATCCAAATTATTGCGAGTGTCCTTGTTATTCATCGGCTTATTATAATTACTGCAGAGATCAATATTCACCTGGAGAGTAAGTGCATTAACAATTTCTCGATCATTACTCAGCATAAACAAAAAGAATTTATTGATAACAGTTTCCAATTGAAATTACTATAGTGATGTTACCTTTTTAATGTTGTTCAAAATAATTGACATGTCTAAAGATGAAAAAAATGATTATTCTGTTTCATATTTGTTTTTTAGCACACATGTATCAATACTTTTTTCAGCAACATATATCCCCCATGTGCTCCGAATGCACCTCCTATTCCACTAGCAGTTCCGAATGACTTGGAAAAGGCTCGGGCTAAAAAGTTCAAAAGCTGTTTTCAGATGAACTGTGTTGAACTCAAGAAGAAGGAGTAAGTTAGTTTTGTTAATTTTGTTACCAGTTATTTATGACCTACATCTACAAAAATATATGGGAAATATTATGTTCTAATTTTAAACAGCTTTTATGACTTTTTCAACATAATTATGCTGCAGGATTGAGGTTCTATCAAGCCATTTACTCCTGTGTCAAGTGTTTATATTGAGCTTTTATGTTCATTCTTGATTTCTTTATAACTTGTATAACATAACGTTAATTTACATTCTCTTCTAGCTCTTGTTTTGGAGTACTAGGTTGTAGCTGGTGTGTTAGGGATAAAAAAGGAATATCAATCACACCATTTTGTTCGAGTCAGAATGAATGTCCATTTGGAATTCAAGTTTATCTTAACCCATATGACACTCAAATTACTACCACTGCGCCTCCTGGTAAGTCAAGTTTTTGTCTTCTTACTTTATTTCTAAATTTATCATTGTTGTCTTTACCAGTTAAAAGTGTTTTTCTGTATCGTACTGTTAATTCATCTGGTGCATGCAATGATCTTATGCTCTTACCGGTAATCATAGGAATTATTGTTGCATCATAAAGTAAGCTTGAACTTTTAATTACATAATGTACGGCTAGTCATATTTGTCGAGACAAAAATCGTTATACATCTTGCATTCTCTGTTGATAGCAAAATTGAACATGTGTTTTCTACTATTATGTGAATCTATTTCAAGTGAAATTCTTAAGATTTTAGCAGTCAGTCGCGAGTCTTCTTGCTGATTACACGTCATGTACGTGTGGATTTTATTTAAAAATCAGTGTTCCTCAAGACTTCCTCCTGTTTATCTTGAATATAATCCGTCAGTAAGCAGCTCTGTATATATGTACATGAATTACATGTATTTACATTATGTTGGAACAATAATTTTATATATAATAAATTATTTGTGAATCTCACTACAATGAGCTTTGAATTCTACTGCAACACAGTCGAATTATAATGGAGAAGCATTATTGCACGTGGCTCCAAAGTCCAAAGACAACTTTTTTGTTTTGTAACAGTAATGTTGTATTTGGAAATCCCATCGTGATTTTTAATTAACCAGTTATTATTGCATGCATTTTTGGGAAGAAATAACAGATTAAATAACAAAAATAAACATTTATAGTACTACAGTTACGCACAACCATTTTTACTTTACTTTTCTGGAGCATTTCGTCAATTTGCACATACAGTTGCTTATGATATATTTTTAGAATTAAGAAAATGCACGAACAATCTAATAATAGTTTATCTTTTTTTACAGCTTTACCAGGACCGGAAAGTAGCATAAACACCTTGTTTATTGTTATTCCAATATTATGTGGTGTATTAATTATCATTATTGTTATATTAGTAATTTTGCGATTACGATATAAGTTGCCTTGCCCTTCATTTAAAAATGGTATTTATAGAAATAGAAATCAGCAGTTTGATCCGACGGCAACTGATGCATCAGGCAATAGTGATATTTCTGATGTGCCTGTTTCCAATACTTCTGCTTATCCTTATTATCTTCCGTCAGATGCAAATTTAAGTTTTCCGTCCTATGCTACAAATCCAGTGTTCGTTGATCAGCCTCCTTCCTATGATGAGGCTGTAAACAATGCAGCTATTTCTGTGTCACCCGGTGCTAATATTGCAAAATGGACAAATCCGCCCCCTAAATATCAGGACAATGATGCATTTTGTGACGATTGTGCTAATCCAACAGATACAGTATAACATGATGTTAATTCACACATTTAGATTGTAAACTATGTAAAATACGTTTAGATGCTGTAAATTATAAAAAATGTTGTTTTAGTTATTCGACAGTATCCGATACAATATATTTATATCTTTTAAAAGTCTGTGATATTTTATTGACAGCTTAGATTTTTTTAAATTTCTAAATATAAGCATAATTTTTTTGAATGTTTTGTGATATTTTTTAAATAATATTGCTTGGTGTAGTTTAAAGATGTTACTTATTTTACTTTTTTATTTTTAAGTTGAATATTTCGGATTCGCTGATTTTTTACAGTTTTATCAACAATTAATGAAATCTTTGGGTTATTTTATTTATTACTGGTATATTTTATTTTTATGTTGTTTTGATTATAAAAAAATATCTATCATGGAACCATTTTGCTTTAAAATCTCTCCCAGTTAGAAAGAAAGAATAAAGATTATCTAATGTACCTTCTTTGCAAATTTAGAAATCAGTTGAATTTTAAAGGATCAACATTGTTTTATTTTAACTACAATAGTGCATAAACTACTTTCAGCAAGTGATATTTTTTAAAGATTATTCTTTTTTTCTTATTTGTGAAAAATTATTTGTAACTGGGAGATTTTCTAACTACAATATATTATGCCCACTCATTGTATTCTGCGTTTAGCACAATGGTTTGAGATGCAAACTAATATAAAATCTAATTTATTTATATTTACATAAACCTCAAAATATCTATAATATAATGACATCATGATTGATATTAAAAATATGGCACATTTTTTTTTCCAGGACATAACTTATATATGATTTATAATAATGCTGACATTTCATAGTAAAAACCAACCCTGATTTAAGTGGTTGACGAAGTTATTCCGCCATGATATGTGCGCTAGGTTTAAAACTTTTTTCGAAAACAACCAAACTTCATCAGCCACTATAATGCTTGTTTGATGATTGTAACTGCTTATGAAAAAGTTACTAATAAATAATGCAAACTTCAGGTATCGGATTTACATTCATCCCTTATTTTGATTTCAATTTAATTACTATTTATTGATTTTTTTTTTCTTTTATTTGGATTTCAGATACAACAAATTCAGGTTGTATCAGTTGCACTAGTTCAATTTTGGTTGGAATTGGTGCTTTCGTTGGTGCTATTTTGTTAACGATAATTCTTTGTTGTATTACAAAGTTAATAGGAGAAAAATATACTGACAGTCAGCCAAGGTTGAGCGTCAGTGTATTGTCTAACATGCAGTCTTATATGTTATCTAACAGACGGTCACATCCAGTGTTTGATGGACACATACGTTCAACTTCTAACCAGCCTCATGTTGAGTCACCCCAGCCATTGTCAATTATTTCGGAAATATCTACTCAGTCGTCGTTTGGTGACGGCAGTTGGAATCCATCCTTTTCTAATACTTATTCATCATCAGCACATTCATTCCCCACATTCAACGAATCTGATCTTTCAATTCCACCGACTTATCGATCAATCATGCCTTCTACCCCATCTGGACCCCCTCCATCATACGATGACCTCATGAAAACTAATTATGAAAATAACAATAACCTAACTTCTAATCATGACTTCGTAAACCATGATGGAGTTTGAATAATTAAACGTGTATAGCAAATGAATGGTTTTCTTTAGTATTTTTAGATTTATACTGTGTATCTTGTGTAAAAAGAAAACCTTTTTTTATAATGTCATGATATCCTTATTATGCTTAGATTTTTTACCTTAAATGTATTGCCAAATCTGACATAGAGTGAATAGTTATCCAAATGATAGTTGTAAAATTTCAAACTTGAAGCCTTTTCTATAATTGTTTACTGATTATTTCAAAGTAAAAGTTAAAAAGTAAGGTTTATTATTACAGAATATCGGATTTTTACTGCTTTTAGTAAAACTTTAGTAATGAATTATTTCTGTATGTCTTCCCTTAGACACTACAGGTTATTGCGCCCCCGCAGTCTCGTTTTTGAGCCACGAGTGGATTAAGTAACTTACTATGGCTTAATACGTTATGTAGATACAGTTGAAATTATTTGGATGATGAGTTGTGTCTAAATGGGATTATTTCTGATTTGCTACTTCATAAAGTTGGTAAACAACGGTTGCTGTTTTATTATTATCATATGCATAGACTAATGTTTTCATGAATTGAAAATTGTTCCATTTGAAAACGAATTTCGAAAAGAATAATTACCGGTACATGTACAGTGAAATACAACTAATGGTGAAAGTGCCATAAAAAAACATTTGTGTCTACTTTTTATACTATGTCTAGTAATATTTTCAAAGATTAAAGATTTTGGCGTTCAAAGCTGATATTGTATCCTAAACTAATTCTTTGAAGAATATCAATGTCTCATAGAACTCAATTACGTCCCATATGTTTGCTCTAAATTGCGATTTGTTTGTTTTTTCACGACAATTTTTTTTAGAAATTTTCAATCGGCATTCAATGTGTTTTTTGTGACTGATATTTTGATTACATAGAAGAAATTAGATATTTTCTCTTTATCTTCCGTACGTGCAATTTTTGATGTTTTGAAAATTAAGATAACATGTAGTGTTGTTCAATAAATTTGATAATGTTATGTTTTTATTTTTACGTTGTTTCTTTATCGTTTCTTAATGTCAGGTTATTATATTAATGACTATTATCTTGAACTTAATGTTAGTTTGGATAATGTGTTACTATTAATATTTTTTAACTTCTGAACTTGAAGTCATTTCAAACTTTAATTTGCAAACATGAAGATATCAAAGTTTCTTCAAGCATTTCAGCATGATGTTGATAAAATTCGTTTTTTATTTTCAGGTACTTGGATTCCAATTTCTTTTGGGGTATTAATTTCAGTGGCTTTCACTTGCACAATTCTTGGACGATGCATCAAAAACTACAAAAATCGGCAACGTCAGCTTAGAGTTCAGGCTGCCTTGGAACGCGCACGAGAGGTAACTCTTGTTGGAAGGAGATCATTTGGAATATCACGTTCGCTGCCTACTCCCTCCTCTAGGACAGTTTCAGCTACTTCTAGATTGGAATTGCTCACACCATCAAATCTTCCGCGACACACATCCCCAGGACATATTAATCCAGCATTTGGTATTGATTTAGGACGTTTTAACACATCAAGCTGTGATGCC
>JAYJLZ010158970.1:0-11764 GCA_036873915.1 Tubulanus ruber | reverse complement strand
ATTCTTAAAATGTAAAATTTTCAATAAATAACTAAAACATATACTCTTTAATATAAATGTAAATTAAGGAATAAATACAAAATAATCATTATTATTAAGTACAATATAGTAAGTAGGTCTTTATATTATAGACAGCGAGAGTTTGTTTCACCATAAAACCAAATACTGTATATGTATGAACCGAAGAATATCAAATACTTAACACGATTCTTGACCCATCAAAATATTAATCGTGATAACGCTTACTCCCCTAATATAATTCTACCCAGTAGCTTTTTATGTAGATTTCATGTTCATCTTCGAAAACAGTGAAAATACTTCCCACAATATCAGAATAAATATAAAAACTGCAATTACTATATAATGTGAATGCAAACTGTTTCCTGTTCATATGATAGATACACTGTGTACTAGAAATAAAAATGATAATATAAAAGATATCAATACAAATGGTAAAATTAATGTAAATTTAATTCATTTTAGACGAATGACCTTTTTTAAAAAAAAAGGATTTTACAATCGAGTGGCGAATCTTAAATATCCGAATTGCACACAGTAGACAAATGACGATAACATTAACATGCTTCATAAACTGCAGTCGAAGTCTCTACCTGTTCCCCGATTACTGATGTGCAAGAACTCTAAGGTAAAGCATTAAAAGGATAAGTACCGGTAACAAAAAGGTCGATTCTCGAAATTTTATACCCCATTATTATTCTATACTGTCAGAAATGACGCATAATAAGAGTTTTTCTTCTTCATGAAAACCAACAAATCCTAGAGCGCATGCAGATTGATAATGGGGAGTAGGGGCCAACACGAATGTAGTCCAAACAGGGAGGCGTGAGAAGGCAGTACATGAAGTATTTTCTTTTTTGCCACATTTGAAAAGAAAGAGTACTGGAATAGCTTTTTCAAACGTTGCTAGGATAAATCTACATGCATTATGAAATATGTAATACAATTGCAAGGTATAGATATTTTCAACATACGAAATGTATGCACTATATATAGCATAACACCCTCTAATTTTTCACAACAAAAATGTGAAACACCACTCTGGAATAAATCAAATACACTGTATGGTAACTAATATACTGGTAAGATAACGTGAGATTCTTCCATAAAAAACGAGTTTCTTTAAATGCAGAATAAAATTAGCTTAATAATTAGCTAGGGCTTTGGTGGGTTACTCTGTATCTATCACAGAAAATCAATCGTTAAATAATGTAAATATCTAAATTCTCCTGTCGAAAACAAAGCTGAGCTTCTTGAAGAATACGCAATCGAGGACCCATAGGAATACCAATACGTTGTAGTCTGTCTTCTGTCAAGTATGGTAGTTCAATCATCCCTATCTTTTCAGCATCAAATCTTGGAACATATTTCTGAAAAGAATAATATCTTTGACTTAATTTTGTCAAGACATAATATTTACATAGTGGTTCTGTAATCTTTCGGTATGCAATATTATTACAGTATACATTAGTAACCGAGGTTTAAAGTGTATCTGTTTTTAACAATATGTAATCTTTCTTAGCACACTAAATAAAATAGTAATGGTAAATTGTTCATCAGAGAGGTTCCACTGGAGACACCTTGGGCATGAAGACTTTGAGATGTCTCATACTGAGTCCTTTGGAAATTATTCTAACATTTCAAGATAGCTGCAGAGGCATTTTACAACAAACGCATATAAGTGTGTGCCTCAGCTATTTGAAAGGATGAATAGTGCAACAGATTAGTTGAACTATGAATCCCGGCTACTATTCTCGGCTATGTCCGAATAAAATGGTAGTTCGAACGATATATATATGTAATCATGTTACAAGATTTTATCATTTACCTGATAACCCAATTTTTCCAAAAACAATTGTATCAATGGATCTTCACCGAAAAACCTGAAAAAATGATAAAAAAGAATCTATAAAGGACAATCATATATTGTTTACACAGTTTTTACGCATGTTTGCCAGGGATTAAAAACCAAGCAAATTGGTCGTTCACATCAACTTAGCTGTTCTAAAACTTTTACAAAAAAGCTCATGAGTTAAGAGATGAAGACGACCATAACCGAGTTGAAGATCATCAATCATTAACAAACACTGGGAATCGAAAAATATTCTGATAATTATCCGAGGGAAGTGGAATTCCGAGTTAGCCAGATCCCAGTAAGGCAGACTCTAATGAATATTATATATCAAACAAAATTTGGAAGAAATAAATTTAATTTAGGACACATGCCTCATATTCACGAAGATTATCATTACACAAATATTTACTGCTGCAATGAGAAAGGCATACCTTCTTAACTTTTCAACACGACGAGGATTGGTAATACTTGAAACCCATTTTCGAAATTTTTCCCAATCAGTTAAGGGCCTATCTGATTGGAAAACTGGGTTATTTTGCTGTTTGAGAAGTATCAGCTCATGCTTGACGGCCTCCAACTCATCAATTATAAGATTATTCTGCCGCATTTCGGATGATAAATGGGCAACACTTCTGGCTAATGTTACAACATGAGATTCTAATCTGGCAAATCGCTTGTCAATTATTCTGAATTATAAAATAAGATCCTCATAAAGACATTTTTATACCAGTGAGACTTGTTTGTATTGTATGCAACAAAATAAAGGCAGGTAAACTGGCAGATTTAAATTCAATAAAAGCTGCAACAGTCCAAATACTGTTGCGAAATATGGGACTCTTTAAGATCCAAATGGTTTGAATGTTTAAAAGTAAATGGCGGCCCTTAACCCCTCCCATAACTTATAGTTTGTATGATCCCTTTCATAAAATTAACTATCGAGATACAGTTATTGTATCTAACACTTACTTCATATCTTTATTTCTTGATTTTTGAGTATTAAATCGTTTTGAGCTCCGCCGACCGAATTCTAATGCCCCAGCCGAGTTTCTTTCTGAAGTCATTAGAAAATCTTTTTCAACTCCAATAATTTTCAAAATCTCATGATACATGACCTCTAAACCATCTAGTTTTTGATGTATTATAGAGGCATCTGGCATTTCAGTTTGACTGGTTCCAGCATTAGGAGATATCTGTACATTTCTTGAGTTGTTTGGCAGTGAGTCCATGTCACTCTCAGATGAACTTTTCTTCATCCCTTTTTAAAATAACGATACGAATTCAAGAAACTAAACTATTACCAATGTGTAGTACAACAGTATAAGTAATAAGGGCAACTAGGCATACCACAATATGAAATTTTTTAATAAAATCCACTTGCTTTTACGTGTATTTTAAACATTATTTATATTATCATAATGGAATAAAAGCTCAAAAACACATTTATCCTTATTTACTTCATGTGATGCAATACTGAGTGTATTGTATAATTTAGTTTCAATAACCAATTGTATTTGAAATGTGCATACAGCTGTAAATTCAAACTGTACTTCACTGTTCTTCTAAACTCACCTGCCTCAAATACATGTATCAAGGCATGTCAAAAAATGTGATAGCATTTTGTCATTTACTTCATTTAACTGAGCTATACTGGTATATTTGTCATTTAAACATTTATACACTGTATCTGATGAAATGTCCATCACTTTGGACATTCCTGTACAGTACTGCATTGTCGAAACAACAAAATATTAAATTAAGATTTAATGAAACATAGGCCTACATACGAAACACATAATCGAACACTTATACAATTTGGTCAAAGATATAATACTTATTAACCTACCCAGCCTGAGAAATCGTTTTCCTTGGCTAGCGTTTCGTCGTAATACTGACTTTTTCCTTCTAACATCAAATTCTGGACTTGTTTGCGGCGAAATGTTTTGTGAGGTTTTACTTTTCAAACTATCTCTCTTGGCAGCCATGAAAGCTTTATCTCGATGATGGGGCGATGAAACAGTTACTGATTCTGAGGTGGAAGGAGACAGTGGAGGCAAGGGTGGCGTAATAGTTCGATTAGATTCCATATCACTATCAATTGCATGACTTAATTCTAGGGCTAAATCTGCAAAGGGGTCACCCAGTTTAGGTATGTCAGTGTCGGATGAGTCGGTGTCTGCGGATGACAATGATTTTCCGTCATCAAAATCACAGTTATCACTGGACGGCATGTTGATGTTATGAGTTATATCTCTTCTTTCAACAGCTACTGTATTAGTTTCCAATGGGTAAATTGTATCATTAGATGCAATGTTATTTATTCTCTTATTTTGTTCTATAATTTGATTATTTCTTTCATGAAGAGCATCTAATTCACTAGAATAGTATGCTCCAGGAAAATCATCCATCAATAATGAGTTTGGGTCTCTTATTTGACTGTTAGTAGCACTATTACTGTTAGTAAATGGTAAGTCAGGGTAGAGCCTAATTCCAATTCCATAATTTGAATTTCTATATGAATCAGCGAAACTCAAATTTTGATTAGGAAAATGAGTATTTCTAATTTCTACGGGTTGCAATGTCACACTTCCTGGTTTTCTGTAGCTGATATAGCTTTCTGCTCGATTACTGATAAAGCTTGAATTCTGACTACTAGGTGAACTTTCACCAACAGGATTTGGCCGATTATTTGATGACTGTAAACTTAATCTTGTTTCACGTTGAGGGGACCTTAACAAGCTGGGCTGCAATTATATAATATTATATACATTATGAATATTGATTATAAAATTCAGAGATGATAATAATAACTGTTACATGTACAATCGAAACATCACTTTACCTGTGTAGCTTTGTGAAATAGTTGCTGTGGATTTTCGGGTCCATTATATCTGAAATATTGTACATAACTGATTTTAAACGATGTGCACAACATGATTTTGGTAGGGGATTTAGTGCTACGGCAGAAAATTAACAATATCTCCGGTTATACTTTAATACTCTAATCTAACTACAATAAAGAAAATGCTATCAAGACATAAGGATCCTAAAACTGTGCAGAACAATTTCTGTACATCGCTTAGAACACATACATTCTGATTGTGCCAAAAATAGTACTTTCCTATGAAAAATTCATAAGCTCATATCTCGAGTCATGAATATATAAGGGTTGTTCATAAACATTGGTCATATGTACCTCAGTGGAAGATTTTTTTAAAAATTCTCATGAAGAATGGTGCTATGAAGATATTAAGTTCTTGTATTAATATTATCAGAAATTACAATATACATCATTTACAAAATATTGATTTTTGCAAAAACAAGGGGACATTTTATTTTCAGCAACATTATCAGGCTGTAATAGAATCGCGCGCAGTGGATATTTCAACAACAGTGAACTTATATTTGTTTAAATCGTAGATGAGACAGTATTAGAGGATCCCCATACATTAAAGCGAATTTACGCGATTTGGGTGATTAAAATATTTTAGTCGTCGCAACGGTGGCTACGCGCCTGAGCGGCAAATATCTTGGACACTAAAGTGCTATTGGGAGGAATAGACGGTTCCCGCAGGCATATGGCCCGAAATGGAACGACCAAAATAAATTAGCCGCTTAAAAAGACGTTACCGGCCACAAAAGTGACGCGGCGGTTCCGTCGCCTATGTCGAGCCTTATAAAACGGCAGTTATGACTGTGTTTTATTCTTTGTTTCTACAAGTAATTGAACACTAAACATTGGTGGAGCGAGCGAGTGTGAAAAGTACAGTATAAACACGACTTTGTCGATGAATAACTAAGACATTTATGTAAGGTTGGGGAATTTTGGTTGGGTTAAAAAAAATTATCCAGTTTACCACAAGAAACACATAACAATATATTACACACTTATAAAAAACACGTATTTTATTTATTGAACTGTGCATGCACGTTTCTTATCTCTTCCCATCCCTTCCCATACTATATGAACAGCCTTTTATTTTTAATTATCAATTCCAATTCAGGCCAGCAATTTCACAAGAATAAGATATATTTGATCATTTCAAATCTTCATATATCTACTATATACGTTATAACACTATGTTATAAGTTAACATAGTTGTGCAGATTTATTGCTGTTTTCATGCGTAAACCAATTCAACGACAAGCCGAATCCAGTATACAGGCAATCCCTACTCTAAAGAGTGTGGGAGGTAAAATACTGTATGCATATATAAATTATTTTTAGTGAAAGGTCAAAAAATAATATCTTTGAGCTGGAATTCTAAGACACCATAGTTTTAACAAAAATTATCAAGCAAAATCATTAGACCAAAATTGACATTTAGTTTTTTAAAATTATTGTCATTTTTATGATAATATAAATATATTCAATAGAAATTACAGTAATATCAACTAATATCATTGAAATAACTGTAATGATATTTACCTGCCGTGTATGTTTTTATGTAAGCTTGCCTGGTATGAAGGAAGGACTCTATAAGGTGGAGGCGTTGCATGTTGACTGGATGGATATGGTTGGTGAGCATGATTAAGGAAAACATCTGCTCTTGGACCAGCTTTCTTCTCAGATGGTTTGGACGGCTTAAAAAGTGAAATTTTTTAATTATAGTCTAAAATTTCAAATTATAAAGGAGTAATGAACCCTTTCACTTAAAATCATGTAATAATCAGGTTCAATAATGCTGATTTTAAAAATTTATCTATCAGAATTTATTTGTGGGTCCTTGAAAATCAAATCAAAAAAGTATCTAAGACACAACCCAACTTCTAACATTTGGACTTCTTCAGAGCTACGAAGAAAATAATTTAATTTTTTCAATAAAACTGTGTTTGTAACTCACAATATAATTAGCACCAAGAGGTTTTAATTCGCCTTTATAAAAACTGCCATCAAAAGCGTCATTATCATAGAATACACTATCATCAGATGGCACATTTATTTCCTTCTTCAGTGGAAGTAAATAATCATCATCACAATTCTAAAAATATTCATTATAATCATATACATACAGGATAGATATCAACAACGTTCTCTTTATAGATCCATGGCTGGAATGACTAATCAGTATAGCAGAATTTAAAAAAGTAACAACAGTAGGGAAACTACTTGTTCATCAAAAACCAATGATTTTGATTATCCAGTCAGTGATAATCATTTCAACAAATGTTAACACAAACACATTATTTGGAGTGTCTACCTCTAAATATATGTTAAAATATTATCTCTATTTGGGGGGTTGTGGGTTTAGGGCCAACATACACTTTGTACACAATGTTTAAAATATGTTTGAACTGTTCATAATTAGAGTTTTTGTCACACGACCATTGCATTGCACATGGTTTGAGCATATGCCTTTATCAATGAGAACATCAACATTTTCTTTGTACACATTGGGGGGCTGGGGGTCAGCAAGACGTTTAACATTTTTACACTCGATGTTAATGTTGATAATTGTTAAAAGGGCTCCCTATTAGCATATGGATGATACATTTGTTGTGTACCTTTTCCTCTCCACTAGTTGTGGTTGAAATCAATGCATACATATTTGTGATAGAATATGTAGTGATTACAGACAAAATGAAGACAGACACTGATGGTTAAATCTATATATTGTTCATGTATATCGTAAGCACTGGCAAACAAACTCACAGTGGAGTTAATTACAGAATTGTGAATGAACAACTGGGTTGTGAATGAAAAATTAAATATCAATGCAGAATGTACATGACTTTATCAGAAGGAAAAAATTGTGACAATTCATTAGCATTGGTGCATTCATTGCTGAAATATGGAATTCTTACAGTTGGAAATTGGAAAGCTGTGACTGTCACTGAACTTACATTGGGAATTTGAAGCTGATCAGGTATTCCAGCAGAAGGCGATATAAGAGAGCTTAAACGCTCCTCGATAGAAACGGCTATATCTCCACGAGAATACATCTCCTACAAAGTAACATGATATATATTGTCATGATCAACAAAAGTAAAAAACAAAGAAAATCAACACAAACCGACCAATCGTAACTCTGTATATGTACATATGTTAGAGGAATGTATAATTTAGATCTTCAGATTTTTCAGTTTTGTTATATTATTTCAACAGCTAAAATTGTATTCTAGCTTCCTCATATTCATAATGGTTACCGTTTTTTTACGTGGATCAGACAGAAAAATTTCAGTAAATTAACTTTTCTAAATTTAAAATTTCACAGAACCCAAGTGTTTTTTATGAATCTTTACCATAAAATCAGAAAATATATTTGAAATAAGGAAATAACATAACATAAATATATTCAAATATGTACCTCCATTCTGTTGGGATTAACTGCTCCTGTTGGTGAAATCCTGGCATGGTAAGGAAAGTTTGCTTTTAGCAAAGGTCCACCACTCTTAGGTCTCTGATGATTAAACATTATTGGTGATTGAGAGGAGTGAAATTTTTGTGAAACAACATCCCCATTTAACTCGGTGGTAGACTGCAAATATTTAAAACATAAAACTAAAATATATCAATGACTAAGGACAATAAATGATTAAGCCACTAAGCACTATCATTCGAGTATTGACAGTATGTTATAAAGAATTAAGAAAATAATATTTATGTCGTTTCAGGAAAAAAATGTATGTAAATTCTTTTTAAAACATACATACCATAATTATTCCAGGCATATGAACAGGGGAATCTAGAATTAAAAGCACCAAGACAAGTTAAAAGTTAATAAATCAACACACAAATATTAATACATAGAATCCAATTACATGTAGTACACCAGGCACAGATCCAGGAATTTAAACAGGGGCGGTCGAAATTTTTTAAAACAAAACCTCGGAAACGCGATTTCCAGCATTCTAAGCGACCATTTACAGACATTTATTGCAGCAAACAAGGGTCGAATTTTATACAGCAACAAAGGACCAGTCATGATTGACAGAAAAATTTCATCTTGTTTCCATTATATATGAGGAAAAAAGTATCGTCACTGTGAGCACCCCCTGGATCCGCTCGCTCCTGTACATTTATGCTGCCATAAATTATATACCGACTGATAAAATATTTATTGGTTACAGGAAGGATTGTAGCTTGGAAGTTCAACTACCTTCCAGTAAGACCCATATGTTAAAATATGGTCATAATGGTAAATTTTTAACCGGCAGATAAACATTGTTTCCAAACAAATGCCAAGAAAGAAAGAAAATACCTTTGTTGATCCATTTTGTAGCTGGGGCTGACTTTGGTCGTTCAATGGATGCACCGAAAGGAGGGGAAATTTTTAGATCATTCTGAAATTAAGGTTAGAATTTATTATAAAAACTGGAAATATGAAAAATCATAGTCATAAATCAAAAAAATCACAAAAATGAAACTACACTTTCACCATTAACTAAACAATTGTTTATCCACCCAATGACAAATTTAACTCAAGATCAAAAAAGATTAGCACAGCAAACACAAATGATCAAATTCATCAATATATTAAGACAGTTGTTAATTATTTAAATAACTTCAAATTTCATTCTAAATTTTCCTTTTAAAATATGATTTAGACATTGATAATTATAAGAGATTCGGGAAGCATAGAACCTGGGCTAACAGTAACAATTTAAATGTATCCTCGTACCTGATTGGGATCTTCAGCTGCCCAGTTGTTGTAATCAATGGTGAAATTAATTGGCCCAGGTTTTTCTGCAGAAAAGAGATCTTTGGTGTCCATACTTTTTTCAAAACGTCCAGCTCTTGAAGGCATTTTAGTTTTTTGGTTCATACCTGAACTCGGAGCATTAACTGTCCAAGCGCAGGTATTCGGGGTTGGTCTTCCATCACTCGCAGTATGAATATTAGCATTTCTGTTTTTCAGTTTTTGAAGAGATATTCCATTAGAGGCACCTGGCATCCTTCCAAATCATCTGAATAATTTAAATTTTTACAGTTGATATCACAATCAAGGTGATTCTTATTGATAAACGTTTTTAATGTACATGAAGCAACCTAGTATGAAAACGTTGATATAATGATCAAAATAATTTTAGGTGGAAATTTGACGAAGTATCACTGTTAGATGATGTCACCGTAATCCAGAAATGACAACAGCAAAAACAGATTCGTTTATACTAGAATTCCCCAGTTCATTTTGACACTTCAGCAAATTTTAAGCATTAATGTCCTGACAGGACATTTGAAGAAATTCCCTGTCCACCCAACCTTTCAACAATCATTTCATAAATTTAAGATGATAAATGTAATACGAAATATGTTCTATGCAGTGAAACTCATCAAATCTGCTTAAACTGAAACACAAAAATGTGCTGACCAAGTGGACAGGCACATCATTTCTCACCATAGCAAAGTATGGGTGATAATTGGGAAATGCTTGGCAAAGCTTCTGATCAAAAAGTCTAATGTTATTCTAACACACATACCTCTTCTACATCCAAGTTGTTTTCATTAAATACCAGTAAATACCAAATACTATTAGTTAAAATGTCAACACATTTTCTGAAACAAAGACGTCATATAATTAACAAAATCAACCAAAATTTAACAGAAATGTTAAATACTTATAGTTAAATAATTTTAAATTAAAAAAAAACCAGGTGCTGAACAATAAATGTTTTACTATGAATCCCTCTATTGAATAGATGTGCAGGTAGAATGACAGTGATAAGGCCTAGAAATGATTGGGTAAAACTTGAGAAAATGTCACATATCGACTACAAAGCTGTAAATAAACTGGTAAAAATTTATTACAAAAGAATGAAAACACTGCACAATGGTGTGGAAATCAATTTAATGAGTTTTAAACATTTTTTTGAACATTGAAAATGCCACATTGGCAAGCTGGGAAACACTCAACTTAATACTACTAATCCCATCATTCATAATAGCTTCATGAGAACTACAGAGTAAAGCATATGTTCTCACATATGGAGCTATAGCACAGATAGTGTGCACACCCAAAATCAGGGGTGCCAAAAAAAAGAAAAATCTGCACAAAAAGTCTCAGTATAATGCTCAGTTTGATTTCATGAAAATAAACTAGCATGGCACCATGGTGTACTCCCGCTTTAATGAAGTTGGGAAGGGACCACCAGAAATAATTAGTTTTAGAAGAGGTTTGTTAAGCAAGGTTTGAATTTTAATTTCCTATCCTTTATGGTGACAGGTAACTTTGCCATAGGTTTACCACCGGTATTTTTGCCAAATTTACCATGAAAAAATACCATTTTAGATCCGACAAAATTACCTATGGCAAAATTACCTTGATCAATCATTTATTTGTCTTGTTTGTATTTATTTGTAAAGTATTATTTGTTGTGTAAGTAAGTTTAAGCTAAAACAAGTAGGTCTAGTAGAGAAGTCTATAGTATAGTAGACTACTGTAAAAATCTGTATTCTCACGAAATTTGCCAGTTTCTTGTTAGACTTCAGAGGAAATTTATCACAATTAAAAATTTTCTTCTATGTCTATATAGCAAGTTTCACCGCAGTTGAAAACGTAAAGATGAGATATGAGATGCAACCTGCACTTTATTCTTAGGTATTTTCTCCTCGAAATTATATTTTAAGACAAGGCCTCTTAACACGACTTTCGCACTGAAGTACCAGAAATAATTAAAATTATTTCCCTAACTTTTGTCAGTCAACTTAATGTTGTCATCTTTACCGATGAGAAAATTTATTTTACCGAGTTCAAGATTTATTAACTCATTGTATACATTAGCGCATGAGTGCGACGATCTAAGCTGCAGCAGTAACACTACAGCGCTTCAGTGCGCGCTGTGTGTATAGCAGCGCGCTCCCCATGACGCACAGAGGCAGCCAGTTCGTCCCTGATTTTAAGAAGGAAGGCTTGTGATTGGATGAAGTTTTATAATTTCTCTGAAAGGAGGAGG
>JAYJLZ010158859.1:0-11775 GCA_036873915.1 Tubulanus ruber | reverse complement strand
TGTTCACTATTTATGTCGCAGACAACATCGATCGAAAAGAAGAAATCCTGTCATGTGAATATTTGTTCAACCTATTTTTCAGTGATAGCAACATGTTCATTGTACTGTTGTATACAAATTGACTTACAGCGATACCAAAAGGTTTATTGTACTTTTCTAAATAGAGTTAAGTAAATTTGTATAGAAACCTAAGTAACCTAACTCTATTTACAGGGCATGGAACAACTCACAAAGTTAACAACTTATTGATACAAATGAACAAACACTTCTCAGCAACACCTTCATCAACAGTGTTTTGTCAGGCGCACATTTCACCTGAGTGCATTTTGGTGGTAGAGTGTTAAATTCATTGTATCGATGTTTGGTCTTAAGTGCTGTACAGTTAGATTATAGTCTGGTAGCTCACTACGGGTCATTCCACCCCGACGAGCACAGAAAGTTTGACACCTCAGACATATTGCCAGGTCACTTATCACAAAAATCTTTGTCAGCTGTTGTACTATTGGTGGGTGTGGTCCCCACCCACCCCCGAAATTGACCAAATAAGATCACTTTTCACCTCATGCTGCACAAAGATAAACAGTAGTCCACATTAAACTAAATTACATATTTATTTGAAAAATAGCATAGCTGAAAAAATTACCCGGGGGTTATGCTAGGTCAGCCCCTCACAAAAATGCCTCAAAAAGGAGAGATTACACCCCGCCACCTATATGGACCAAATTTTTTCTCAAGATAGCAGACAACCAGTTGAAACTAAATATGCAAAAACTGACAATATCTGGGGGAAAGGTGTGGTCAGCTGCCTTTAAAAAAAGGGTTATTTTGACAAGACCCTCCCCTGAAATCAACAAGCAGGCCCCTTGTATAGAAAAATATCACCCGTCAGATATATGACTCAAATTCACAGTGAATCTTGTACACACTGAGTATAAAGAAAATATGCAAAAACTGACAAAGATTTCTGGGGGTAAGGGGTGGTCAGCCACCCTCCCCTGAAATCACCAGGCAGGCCTCTTGTATAGAAAAATATCACCCCATCAGATATATGACTCAAATTCACAGTGAAGCTTGTACACACTGAGTATAAAGAAAATATGCAAAAACTGACAAAAATTTCTGGGGGTAAGGGGTGGTCAACCACCCTCCCCTGAAATCACCAAGCAGAATGGTACAATGAAACTTTACGAAAGCTCAAAAGAAGTGAGGACACTTCCCATGTAGCATCATCTTATGACAATGAAGAGGAACATCAACCGAAGAAGAGAAGAGTACAAAGACCTGCCAATTCTGAGGACGAGGCATCTGATGCCTCATTGATCACAGGTAAACTTGCATTGATCACAGGTAAACTTAAGTCTTGATGCATCCATGTCTGTTGTCTGGCTGTGAAGATGAATGACTGGCCATACCGGAAACGTCCTGCATCTTTATAACTGGCAAAAGGCATCTTTATAACTGACTAAAGGTATAATAAGCATTCAGCACATTTGGGTGTGATATGTTTTGGTTAAAAAGAATCAAACTTGCATTTTAAGCATTTCTTATCTTTGAGTTTTGTTCTTATAATTCAATAACTGGTCAAGAAACTGCATATGTCATTTGGTAAAGTAAATCATATTCGGACATCTGTGACAGAACAAACCCCAATTTCTAGTACACCTGGCCCCAATAACTTTCACACCTGGCCCCAATAACTTTCAATCAGAAGGACGGGAAGCTTTAGACGTAGATGCAAATATTGACAATGAACAAAAACAATTCTTACACAAAGTCTTTTCCATTGTCCTCCCCTACATTTTTAGAATCCATGTGGGCTTCTGAACAAAATTGCAATTTACTTGCACAGATACAAGGTGTTGTATGTGAGCAGAGACTGATATTCAACGAAATTTTGCATGTGGAAGACAAAACGTTATTATTTAGAAATGGAACACAATTTCAACAGTACGTCACATGTCGAAATTGTCGCTACATTTCTTTCCCGAACAAATATTCACCCTTAAACCAGACCAAGTATATGAAGCCCTTAACCAATGTGCTAATGATGTCGCCATAATCTTGGTTCGTGGGTGTAGTATTATAAGTGGAAGTAACCCTACTTATCGAACGCCTCCTACACCTGACGTGACTGACATTAAACCACAGTGGTTCAACCTGCCAAGGATGTATAGTCATAATATAATCATGTTGGTGTGAAGTGTCGGTGGAGCGACGAGCATCGTTACTCATCGTTACTCAAGAAACTGGTACTCATGGTGAGTTTGAACGACCTGAGCCGTCTCAATTTGAAATTTACGCTCGCGAAAATACATTCCACGCTACAATGCGAAATGAGGCCAGCAATTATGCTGGTTACCAAGCGAAAGTAAAATGCATTATCATGACGACTTTCTAGGTAGAGAAATCCGTTCTTGTGATCGCGAGTAAGGTACATCGGAAATTATGTGTGGCTACGATAATTGTACTCGTCGTGTAGCTTTCAGATGTCCGTCTGGCATTATGTTCGCTAGTCCGGCTACCACATAAAAGCCTGTGAGCACATTTGTTTGCTCTCATTCATGACAGCGACAGCTTTGCATGAATAGGCACGTCTATATGTTGGACACCAGTGGGATGTATATAGGCTGCAGTTGTGGTAAGTTAAAACCTTTTATATTTCTAATTCAATTATTTGGATACTAGTAATTTATGTAAAAAATATGAGGCAAGCTCATGAAGGAATAAATTTAGAAGCACGAGAATCGAAGATGCATATATGGCGGAGTGGGTCTTTTTGTCACCACTTGTTATGATGATTGGACTTTCGGTACTGATCATATTCGTGATGCAATCCGTAAAGAATTCCCCTTGAAGTACGAGTTTGAAGAAGCCATCGGCCAATACCACAGTTATTGCACGACATATGAGCTAGACCCAACAGCAAACATATTTCATACCATACTTATTCACTCTACAGGTATAAACCGTTAATATTTAAAATGGATTAATAATACTGTAGTAGGTCTCGCACTTTGTATAACGTAGCGGTAATCCATGTTTATATTAGTTGATGATTGTAAATTCAATCTGGAGGTCAATAGGACTGAAGTACTCACAGATGCTCTTGACATGCTGTCCTTCTGTGAGGAAAAGGAACTGTGCTACCAACTGCAAGTCAACTTCACCTGGACGTAGGTTCCCATCTAGGGAGATTGCAAGCTTGTTCGTGAGAGGGGTCTTAAGGTCCTCTTTAATGGATAGTAATCTTTAATGGATAGTAAGTAATAATAAGAATAATAAATAAACATGTACTAGTACTTTATATCCTATTCTGCTATTAAAGCATATACAGTGTATGTTTATACATGTTATCAAGTAAATTTAAAAAAAAATAACACTATGAACATTTGACTCTTCTAGATTATACTATTAATATTATGTCACCTTGAAATCATTTACGGAGGCCAAGTTTGCACATAGTTATGAAAAGTGGAACTTCGAAGGGATTGAAAAACTAACAGCTATAACATTAATGCAGGGTGGTCCCATCCTGCCAGATTTTTTGCCAGCTGTGATAGATTAAATCCTCACTGGCGGTTTACTGTCTACATCACTAGAAGGCATGCCACCTCAAAAGGTGCAGTTGCTTTTGAAGGTAATACATATTGTATATTGTTAACAGAAATATAAAGACAGAAAGTAATTAAATTTTAAAAGGAGATAGAAGGCATATTATAATTTTTTGCATAATATGTTTCTAATATATCATTATCATTTTAATTCTCAATGATTTCTAGTTAGATGAGTTTGATGATGTGGTGAGTTGGATGATGTTGATTTAAATGGAAAATTTTCCTGATCACTTTGATGAAGGTATTACAAAGGCAATAATTTATAAATCATCAATACCTGCTCTGAAGAGAGCTCAGCTCAGATAAAACAATTTATCAATAAAGGGGGAGCTTGACCTATTTAAGTCAGGTAAAATACATATAATATGATTATTAAAGTCCATGAGCTGGGGGTCAAATAGGGATATTATATACCAAATTGTCAGACACTTTATGTAGATTTCGAATTGCGATGTTAGCAAGGCTTGAAAGCGTTGCAAAATATAAGATTTTCTCGCTCTCCATTGATTTTCTCGTTCTCCTTCACAGTGAATGTAGGAAAATATCATTTTTGGCCACCTTTAACCTGTTATTTATAATATTGCTTTCAGACATTTTCTTATGTCAAATGGTCATGAATGTTGTTAAATAAGTTAATGGAATGACTGCCGCTTCTATTGCAAACATTTTTATAAAATTTTAGCTCTGCTCCACAGGTATTTTTTTGTGAATTTTTGCGGTTTTTCAGGTATATTTCATGTTAAAATTGTCAAATTATAGCTTATTTCACTTAAGCTCGGTTCAGAAGGTCGATTTTTTTAAGTCAAATCGCAGACTTCACTGACTTCAAAAAATCTGATGTGATTCCGACGACTTCAAGTGCATGTATTAAAGCTTGTATACCTATATATTTTCTTTCAATTCGATTGGTAGAGGTTAACAGTTCGAAAGAAGAAAAGTTTAGGAAGGTACCACACAAGTCACCTGTTTCAGCACCACAAAGATCATCAGAATCAGGATGATCTTTTACCATTTACTTTCAGATTTCATGCAGCATTGATTTAAGCCGCATTGCATGACGGTAACAAACCAATTTTTTTATAAACCAAACCGAAACGAATGGGGCTGATATGATTGTCAAACATATGTATTGTTTCAATTTAAGTGGACAGAGAGCAATGCTGTAGAACCCTCTATAGCAGAAGATGGAGAGAAAGACCTAGAATAATTAGAAAATAAAGATGAAAATGATGTTGACCATCCAGTATCAATAGATAGTTTAGAGGGATCTGTCTGTACCAATTTTCTTATTCTAATCGGTATTTGATACATTATTTTGAAATAATGATTTCAACTTCCATCTTCTTTTATTGCCCTAAGAAGGTATGCTGGCCTGACTCAAAATGCTGGGAGAATGACATGCCAGCTTTTAGAGGCATTTTTGTAGCAATGAGCTGCATGGTGGTGAAAACTTTAGTGATGCAGCACCCACAGCTCAAAAACATGAAGAAAAGATTTTCAATTTTTTTGGAAGTAGACTGCTAATAGAAAAGGCGAAGACAATAAGAGGCTCGGTAGTTTTCAGCACAAAACTAAGCACTGAACAAGCACAGTCAGCAAGTTTACAATAATATCAGAGATGTCGCTATTATGCTCCTTGATGCGATCAACAATGCGCAGATGAGAAAACTTCCTGAAAACATCAAATTGGAAGACATCTACAAAGGGGAGGTCGATATTCGATTTACCTTACACCCAGGCTACCATTAGGAAAGAAATTGAGACAATTAAGAAAAACAGTGATATTACTTCACATGTCAAAAGCAAAGAAATGGATAGTATTCTGGATCAGTACCATCTTTTCTGTAAGAGTACTGAGGATGGCAAACATGGCAAAACAGCAAAGTTCTGGTACCAGTACATACAGAATATCCATCTATATCATGAGTACAGCCGTAGTATCAGGCAGGGAGATTTAGCTCTATATCTCGTGCTTACCGAGGATAGCAAATTTGTTCTTCGCTCTTAATCATCATAACTACTCTCATTGGACTTTGAAATATCATAATAACCTCATGAAGCTTCAAGAAACACACAGAAGAAGTGTATAATAATTTCAAGAAAGGATTGTTTTCAATTAAAAGAACACCAAAGTCTTTCTCAGGTAGTCCAATTGATTTGACGCTAGAACAAACAATTAATGCAGATGCCGGAAGTCAGATGAAGGAATATTGTCACTTACTAATTCCATCTCCGCAAGACAACGTTGGACAGAGTCGGCATTTCCTACGGTCAAGTGTAATTTCACATGTTTTTGAAAAGCTCAATATCAGAAAAAAAAGAGGATATAACATCAGGTCTCAAAGCTCACAATATAAAACATGACAATAATTCTATCCAGAGAATATTGTGAATGACAAAGGAGACGATGAATCCGTTTGACGCCCTTGATCCTCAATGTCTGTATAATATTGGCACAGGAAAAGCTGCAAAACCTGAGGTGGAAGCATTCCTACTGAATGTGCAAAATCTTGGTGAGCGCGAAAGAGAAAAGTTTGTCAAAGAATGTATATCAGATCCAAGTAGATTTAATCAGAAACTGAAACGCCAAGCACTCTGTACATTTGCAACAAAGAAGAAAAATAAACTCAAAGGGCTAAATTTGCAGTTGCATGTATGGTACGCGACCTGTTTGATAGTATTTTATATCAGTCCCTGCAGCAGAAAATTGACATGGCTGAAGTTCTAAAATATCCACTCACACCAGTGCCTCTGTCCACGAGTCACGTTGATGGTACGATGCTTAAAACTCCAAAAGCTGCAATGTTAAATTATCTGGAAACAAAGGTCATTAGCGAAATTCCAGCAACTGTTGATGTAACGATTATTGACGCATCATTCTTTCTACATCTGCAGATAAAGACAGTGCTTCCATCACATTTCGGAGGGGTATCAAGATATCTACTGCAACGGATTCTGTCAGTTGATGGACAATTCACTTTGTGGCTGACAAATGGTTGTCACCATAAATCAAAGACTCTGAACGAGATTTAAGAGCATCGACAGCTGTATCGTATCAAATAACAGGACCAACTCAGAAACGCACTGCTAACTGGCTACAAGCCCTGAGAAATGCAAGTTTCAAGGAGTCATTCATGAATTTCTTGATAAATAGCTGGGAGGATGATGAATACTGTAGGTTGTTTGCTGGAAAAACTCTGTATGCAAACATTGGAGACACTTTTTTCAGTTTCAAATGTCATGGAGGTCATGTTGTTAAAACCATAGAGCCTACTCTTTTATGTGACTATGAAGAAGCTGACTGCTAGGGACCACGACGGGTGAGAATCCTAAAAATGTTGTAATAAGAACAAACGACACCGACTGTCTCGTGATTGCCCTTGGCTGTTATGACTTCATAATGAACACTTCACTTAGTGTGTGGATCGAGGCAGGCGTGATTTCCAACAACACACTGCGTTACATCAGTATCAATCAGCTTATGTAAACACTGGGTCGTCTGCTGTGTCTTTCACTACCAGCATACCATGCACTAACTGGGTGTGACTATACAGCTAGCTTCAGCAGAAAGGGGAAAGTGAGACCATTAAAAATGTTGGAGAAAAACACTGCAGCTCAAAAATCTCTATGTGAAATTGAAGAAAACGAGAACATTGACCAGTCTTTTAGTGGAATTGAAACATTCATCTGTGAATTCTAAAGTAGAAAGAATTTACATTCGGTAGATGAAGCACGGCTCCATTTATTCCTTGACAAGTACAAACCAAAGAAGTCAGAGCCGAAAATTTCATGCCTGAAGAAAATGGATGGTAGTGCCTTGCCACCCTGTTCAAGAGTTTTGCTGCAGAAGCTGAAGCGGACATGTTTAGTAGCTCACAGATGGATGTAGGCATTAGAAGCAACACAACCACGCCTGCTGCCGACAGAATACGGATGGAAAGAAGAGGCTGGCCAGAATAAGCTTCTTTGGTTTGAGGGTGATGTGTCCCCTGCGTCACTAGAGGAAATCCTGGAAAATGCAGGTATTAATCCATCTATATTTTTACTCAATATTATTCAAAACAACTATAACACACTGACGTTATTACGGAGTAAATTTTGTATTTTTCAAAATTGCAGTTGATGAACCTAACACTGATGACGAGGATGAAATCGATGAAACAGATGACAGCGATACTGAGTCAAGCGATAGTGATAGTGAACAATAAAAAGGATGAACTTGAAAAATTAAATGATAGACTATTAGCATATATTTAATAAGAAAATCTGTTGAATCTTAAGAGCACACGTGTATATCTAGTACAAGCCAGTTTAATAAATTTCATATTTTTTGGTAATTTTTTGCTCAAGAGAATATTCAGTAAAAGGATCTCACCGTGTAACCCTTAATTTTTAGGGGCAGCTTTTACCCCCAAAGAATATTGTCAGTTATTATGTTTCTAGTGTCCACTGATCATTGGTTGTATTTCAAAAAGAATCTGGCCATAGGTCTTATGAGGTAAAATAAACACGCCCCTCTTGGTCGTTTTATGCCTAAATTACGGGGGCAGCTGAAACGACTTTTCCCCCAGAGAATTTTGTCAGTTATTATATTTTTAGTTTCCACTGATCATAAGCTGTCTTTAAAAAAAAATTCTGTCCATGGATCTTATGGGGTAAAATAAACCCCCATTTGGGGTCGTTTTACCATTAAATTTCGGGGGCACGTGACACGACTTTCTCCCAGATAATTTTGTCAGTTTCGATATTTCTGGTTTCCACTGACCTGGAGCTGTCTTTTTCTAAAAAAATTGGCCATAGGTGTTATGGGGTAAAATAGAGCCCCTAAAAGGGTTATTTTAGGGGCAGCTGAAAAGACCTTCCCCCCAGAAACATCAGTCAGTTTTATCGTATTATCTATAAGGAGACATTTAAATAAATTATGTAAATTACATCCCTAGATGTTATGAGGTAAAATACATACCCCAGATCCTCATGTTATGGGGGGTCTACGGGACACACCCCCAGACATGGACCAGCTGACAAACATTTTTCAGGCCAGGGACATATACCCAGCCGATTGAGATCGTCTTCGACATCACTTAAATTAGATTCCTCTTCAGATAAATTTACGGCACTATTAACACTGTCAAATCATAATCTAGAACATTTTCCTTATCACTATCACAATCACTGTCCTCGTCAATTTCAGAATCGGAGTATGAATGTTCAGAACCATCATCATAGTACGAGAGCTCACTACTGGTGATTTTACCCCATAGCGCCTAGAAGGTTTGACAAAGATGATGGGGACTGTAATTTTGTGGTTGTGAATGCTGATATTATACCTCAGCATGTAGCTAATGTACTAGCCACCGCAAATAATGTTGATGAAGAGACAAACAAAATAATTTTATGTGTTGCAACGAAAAGAGGCCATGTACGCTCGCTGCCGGAAATTCTTGTTACAGTGTGCTTGACAAAGAAATGGTCACAGATATTCGTAGTTCAATGAAAACTTTGAGAAGGATTTGATACTCCTAGGGAAAGTCGGTACCACAATGAACAATTCTGGAAAAAACATGTAGCACTAAAAAGGGACAGCAGAAAGACGGCCAACGTCAACGACAGTCTACGTAATCGAAGGGAAAAGAGTTTGTCGAGAAACCTTCAAATTTGTGCATAGGTAAATTTTTATTTTATTTATTGTTTTTTTAAATTTAAGTAAATGCCTACTTCTCAATGTGACTACAGTAGGAAAATATGTAACTGAAACTGGGGAGGCCAAACATCTTAACGAGTTCAATCTTTTACATACCAGATGCATCAATCCAGAATGGTTCTAGTCATGGTGGGGACAGAAAACTGATAAACAATTCTTTATTTTCCAATTTTTCAGCATCAGCCAGAACAAACTTTCAAAGATCCTGGAGCACTATAAAAAGTTCAAGGAACATGGCCTAACCCCACGCTACAAAAAAATGCGGAGGTAGACGCAACACTAACAAGATAATCCTGACCTTTGAGGACATACAACGCGTCGTTACGTTTATTTCAATGTTCGCTGAAGAACACGGGTTGGTTCTACCAAGTTGAGTTCCAGGATTCAAACGCTTTGATGTTAAGCTTTTGCCATCTGTATGCACCAAAGAGTCTGTTTTTAGACTCTACGAGTCTGCCATAGAAATATCAGGTTATTAATATTTAATCCTAACATAATAATTAGGAATATTTTATATAATGATGCAGTTTATCACAGTGCAAACTTATCAGATTTTGTAAAGTCACAGCGGTTAGAACGGCAGGAGCTTCATCTCACAAAAGTGACACAGGAGCGTTCTTTATATAGGTGTCAGGTCGACGACGCTAAGAAGATTGTCAAATATAGTGACTTGAAAATACAGCGTAATATTCCCAACAGTCATGACATTACAATGCACTAATTCATTTGATTATGCCCAACAGGTACGCTATCCGTAAAATCTGTTGCAACCAGGTCCTGTTTATATTTTCTGTGCGTGCGTTTGTTTGGTTTGTGCTGTGAGGCGTTTCCACAGCAGACGAACTTCCTAATTTATGAAGGAACGACACAAAGTGAAGGTTCAAATGTTGTAATTAGTTTTCTGGACTACTTTCTTGCAAATTATGGCCTTTGCGAAACTATCGTTCATTTACATTGTAACAACTGTATGAATGGTACACCACACACAATTATTAATTGTCAAGAATACACCCGTTTACTATGCTTAAAAACTTCGACTAGATGGTGCTGCCTCAGTGGAATTTCTTTAAACTAATCAATTTACTTCCTGGTACCGACGATATGAAGAATTTTTTTTTGTGAATATAGGCACTGGGTATACATTACATCCAAGAAACTACATGTACATGCCTTAAGGAAAAATGTTCATGATTAATACAACTTATTATCATTGTAAATAGGTCTATGCTAATTTCACGATCCTTTAAAAATTATTATGTTCTTTTAACTGTCTTAAGGTTAACTCAGCTCAGGTCTACGACCAACTCGGCCCGAACTTATGTAGCTATAAAGAATTAAAACAATGGACGACAGTAAAACAGAAAATCAGAACTATGATCTCGGCACTTTTATTTTACATTTATTAAAGATATTTACATAACATACTATAAAATAAATGACATAACTTTTATTAAAACAAAAAATCAAATAATTATTACATCAAAGAACTCGCTAATTACGCAAGCTCAGCCGCCCAATGAACACATTTTACTTCTAAAATATTTATGCTAATTATGTATGTTATGAATTTAGTTAAATGAAATGATAATTACAACAAGTGAATTCACTGTTTTTACATAATAAAATGTTGCCGGTACAATACTATACATAAAATTAAACAGTATATTAATGTCTATTTGGCCAAATAAGGAACTGATCAACTTTCGAGTGATTATCAAATAACAACAACTACATTTTTAGGAACAAATTTATTAATTTATATTTATTATCAATCTGAAAGACAAAATCATGGATATCGTAGATAGAGTAGAGTAGTTGCACACGTTGGTTAAACGAGTTGCTCGTAGTCGTGAGCCGAATCGAGACCGAGTTGGTCGTAGACGTGAACCGAGTCGAGCCTGATTTGGTGGTAGAGACGTGTGCCGAGTTGGTAATAGGCCGAGATGGCCCTAGAGCCTTTAAACTTAATTCATCAAAATATTATTTTAATAATATTTTTTTGTGATGCTAGTGCAGGGTGTGATGCCATCACATAGCATAGCAAATTCACAAAGAAAATAATATTTTTTGTGATGCTTGTGGAATGTGGAGAGCTGGAGGATGTGATGGCTGCCATCACAAAAGATGATTTAAAGTTACCCTTAAAGTTAAGAACATAATAATTTATAATAGGATCATGTGAAATTAGCCTCGACCTATTTACAGTGATATTTTTGGAAAAATAGCAATTTTTTAGCGTATTTCGGTGGTTTAACGTCAGGCACGCTGCAGGCTAGTTTTCTTGCCCTGTACTGATGTGTAACTGAAGCTGCAGGCTAGTTTTCTTGCCCTGTACTGATGTGTAACTGAAGCTGCAGGCTAGTTATCTTGCCCACTGTGCGCGACCTCCAAGCACTATAGTCATGAAAACTAGCCGCGTGTTCATCGATTTTCTTGACGTATTTCCGATGACATCATCAG
>JAYJLZ010158637.1:0-11783 GCA_036873915.1 Tubulanus ruber | reverse complement strand
ACATAAAATATACGTCCATTCCAGTTATCAACGATTATGCGAATGATACTGTTGAGAAAGTGGAACACTTCATAGTGGATGCAGGTAATGATCTAAATTTTGTATTTACTTGTGCCACAACTAGTTTTATCCATCTTCAAATAATAACCGATATGGTTTTTTTTATCGGAAGATATATTTTAATTGTATTTGAGAGAGATATGGAGAATGTCGTGTGTTCGAGTCGCGCTCGGAAGTATTTTATTAATTTTGATTTTTCGTCGTTGAAGTATCAAAATATGAAAGTTACAGAGAATATGAACAAACAAATTTATTAATGGTTTAGGTATGTTATAGGAAAGAGTATGATACAGATTTATATAAATTCCAACCCCCAAAATAAATCCTGCGGACGCCTATGTGATTGTTATAGGGAGTAGGTAGAAGGGTTAGGTGTGTTACAGGAAGGGTAGTGTGTTATTATAGGAATGGGTATGTGTTACCATATGAAGGAGTAGGGGGTTGTTAAAGTAATGGATGTACCGGCCCTTAAACAAAACACGTCCGAAGGACGGGTGCCCATTTAGTGTATTAATATGTGTATTAATGTAAATTCTGTTATTTCGTTCATGTCATTATTCATATCATACAACTATTTCACGCTTGTTTACTTACCAATTCTACCAATTCAGTAATTCCCCTTTACCAATTAAGTTATTCCCATAACAATTTCATTCAGTTATTCCCCTATTTCGTCGTACCTTCATACCATTCCATATCAGTCTTCGTCATATCATCATTGTAAATAAAGAAATTTTATTTTATGTTGTTTGCGGCAGTAGATGAACCAGATGAAATTATTCATACCGGTATGTGTGATTTCTGAACATTTTGTGATGAAATAATAAAGCCATATTGGACTGGCAACTAATCAATTGATTGACTCGCATCGTATTTTCACAGGATTCATCCATTGAACGAAGCTTCAATAATAAAATTATGGACATTGAGTAAGTTATTACTTCTTTTCGATTACCAAATTTAAAGTGTAGGAACGCTGAACATTTCTATATAATGCTAGTATATTAGGTTATATTTATTGTGTGGCACGATTTTCGCCTCGATATCATAACATCGCATATTTTTTTTAGTGAACACAGTCGGGAATATTGGTCTCAACTGCAAGTAAGTTACTGTGTGAGTGATCCTTATTTACTTGGTTCACAGTGAACACAATTTCGACATCATTAGCTATTTTCTCATGTCGATTTCATTCTTTACAATTCCATGTTTTTTACTACTCTACTAAGGATTATATGCAGAATATGGCTTCACGAATATTGTTATTACCAATAAATAACGCTTTGTAAGTACTTTCTGTTTTGAATTTCAGGGAGGCGGAAAATGTTCACAATGTGGTGTAAAAGGCCACAATAAAAGAACGTGTCGATCTTCCAAAATATCTACGTATAAAATATCGCCACTGCATTCTCCAGCGCAACAGGTATCGTACTTCGATACACAGATCATAGAACTTTTCATATTCATCTGTACCCGCGTCACACCAATTATTCAAAAAAGTTAATATTATGTAATATTAAAATGGTTCTTAATTTTGGCTATGACAATCAATTCACCACATAAACACATAAACAATCACTTTAAAATTCAAATTCCTTAAAGTATTTTGTATTCTTATAGTCACAACAATACGGAAATGTACTCGCGTCACCATCACCAGAAACCGAGATCGACATTGTAGAGGTATGATTTAACAAAATGTAACTTTCGACAATACACGAATATTAAAACGTTTGTAGATATTTCTTTGCAATATTCAAATTTAATTATAGTTTAATTCTGGTGATTAATAATAACGTTCAAAGATATCGTTCGTGGAATTGAATCAATAGAATGTCTTTTTTCGCTTTGTCTACTGATCTAGTTTATTTCAATATTTTTACAGAAGGCGAAACCAAATTGTGTTCGCTGTGGTGATTTTGTTCCGGCCGGTGTCCAATGCTGTAAACTGTGCACAGAGTCGGGTCCACCAGCGAAGATTAGCCGTAAGGTAATATATATATTTTATATATTCGAGTTTACATCCGTACCACTCCATCACCAACGGTTGACGGTAAGAAAACATAGTTCAAAATATAGTTAAAAAAATGTAAGTATAATAAACATATTTCCAAAAATGTGGGATGAAATCTTATGTGATTTCATTACAAATAACAACAGTTTTGTTCCCTCCTTTCATTCTAGTTTATTTCAATATTTTAACAGAAGGTGAAATCAAATTGTCTTGTCTGTGGTCAATTCGTTCAGGCCGGTGTCCAATGCTGTAAAAAGTGCACAGAGTCAGGTCCACCAGCGAAGACTAGCCGTAAGGTAAAGAATAAATTATTCGTGTTTGCATCTCGCCGTGTATATATTATGTACATTTTCATTCCCATTCATCAGTCAATTAAATTAGTGCTCCTGATGAATATCACTAGCGGTCGAATATTTGAAATATAGTACTTCGACTTACTTCATTATCTGATTTAGTTCGAGTTTGGTGTGATGCTTTAACCATTCATGAAATCAAACGTTGACACGTTAAAAATATACGTTGACACAATGTTAAAAATAATACAATGATGCAATTTTGCAACACTCGCAGTCGAGCATGCCATCGGCAACACCAACGGGCTAAAATAGGTCGCATGAAGTCGTAAATAATGTCACTACAAAAAACATACCCTTAACCCCAAACTTTTATCCGATGATTAAAAATTTTATAGTTACCAGCCGTGCCTCGCTCAAAGTCGACCACACCGTCTTCAACTTCTGAGAATGCATCCGTACCACTCCTTTCAGCCTCTGAACAATTGAATGTAAGTAAAACAAACAATTTTTCCAACGGGCAAATCAGAGGTTCCCCGGGCGAGTAAAAACGTTTACCCTTGTAGAAATGGATCGACACAAATGTCCAGACTTTTCAGAGAATCTTTTTTTAGAGACCTGCCGTACCTCGCTCAAAGTCGACCGTGCCATCTTCAACACCGTCTTCAACCTCTGAGAATTCGTCCTTACCACCCCCTTCGTCATTACCATCTCCTTCAGCCTCTCAACAGTTGAATGTAAGTAAAACAAACATATTATTTCCAATTGGCTAAAATAAATCTCATAAATCTCATAAACTGTCGGATGACTTAAAAAACCACCTTTAACCCTTTGTAGTAGATAGGTTTTATCTGGAGATCATTTTCTTCTTATGCTTGTTTCATTGAATTTTTTTCTTAATTAAAAAATATTAGAAATCTAAAAAAAATTGTATTAACAACAATATCTCTTACTTTTATTATTAAGAACAATATCTCTTTCATAGGTTTTATTATATTCATAAGTTGGACAAAATAAAATTATATAATCAAATAATATTTATATACAGTTTCTAATAATTGTAAAATAAAATTTTCCACAATTAGTTATTCCACTTACTAACATATTATGTGGTTCAAATAAAAATAATTCTTTATTCATTTATTTAGTTTATTTATATCACTAATTGGGATCCATTCATTATATTCTTTAATAACTATATCATCTTTAATTTGTTTCCAGAAACTTTTAATATTAGAATAACTAACAGGACTTTCTGGATTATAATATAATTCGCCTAAATAAAGTTCATTAAACAGACTATAATAAAAATATAATAAAAACAATAGCTATTTGTGTACTTTTGAATGTTAAAAGTAGTTTTTCATCACAAATACGGATAAAGTGTATGCCGGTTATTGACGGTAATTAGCATTGCCAAAGGCGGACGACGAATAGCCAACTTTCACGTAAAATTGTCGATATTTGAAAAATTATTAAAAATAGAGAAAAAAAGAATTTTTCGAGTTAAAAATATATTTTCATTTTTTTATTGTTCTTAGGTCTTAATTATTTAATCTGACTGAAACTTAATTTTGCGATGACGTGGCGAAACTGCATTAGCGCCAAATGTTTTAATCATTTAGGAATATCACAACATGTAAATAGTATTCATGATAATTCACGTGATTAATAGTATTCATGATAATTCACGTGATTATGAATATTTCATTACTTGTAATTTCAAATTGTTTACATCAGGTAAATGTAAAGAATTTATTTCAAAATCTTTAACATTTGAAGATATTGTTATTCTGATGAAATAATGAAATATTTTAAAATTTATGAAGCAGCAAGAATTCATGATGCTTTATCTGAAACAATTATTAACAATGTAATTATTTTATTACAATTGAAAATGAAGGTTAATTATATAATGAATTAAGAAATTATTATATTTAAAGACTGTAGATTCTAATTTAAAAATAAAAGATAATCATTTAATTATAGAACCTGATAAAATTGGTTTGATAAAATTGGTCCATGATTTAGGAATTACACAACATGTAAATATTTTATTACTTGCAATTAATATATCTAATTGTTGTTTACATCAGGTAAATGTAAACAATTTATTTCAAAATCTTTATACTAATATTATAAAACCTGATGAAATAATGAAATATATTAAAATTTATCAAGCAGCAACGTCAGCTAGAATTAATATGCTTTATCTCAAACAATCGTTAACAATGTCATTATTTTATTCCAATTTAAAATGAAGATTAATTATATAATGAATTCCGAAATTATTATATTTAAAGACTGTAGATGGCGTTATGACTTTATTAAGTACAGGAGTAATAACATTTTCTAATTTAAAAATAAAAGATAATTTAATTATAGAATCAGTATAGAACCTGATAAAATTAATAATTCCTTTAAAATAAATGACTTATTAAACCTGAATTATACAACATGAAGCTACAAAAACTGAAAAACCTACATTATTGTCAGCAGAATTGAAAAGAAAAATATTTATTAAATGAACCAAATATGAATAATACATGAAGTTTTGATAAATATATTTTAGGAATATCTGCTGTTTTAGGTTTATGTTCTATAATGTATTATGGTAAATTACAATAATACCTATAATAATAAATAGACAATAATAATAATAATAATAATAATAATAACAATAATAATAAAGACAATAATAAAGATAATAAAGTTGACGGATTAAACATTTTTTAAATTGTTTTTCATATATTTTTAAATCAATTTTATTACATTTACTTTTGTTTTCATTATTTTCTAAGGTCTTAAATTTTTCTAATTTAAAATAAATGTATCTTCTTTATAAATTGAAATTGGTAAACATGATCATAATGCCAATAAGTTCCATGATTATTTTCATTCATATTTTATTCATCTATATAATCATCTATAAAATATTCATTAATATAATTTCATGAATATTATTTTCATTAATATTATTTTCAATATTATTTTCATTAATATTATTTTCATCGATTTTATTATATTATAAATATTATTTTCGTCAAATTCCTCCATTTATTATATACTTTCCAACTGGATCTGTATTATATCTATGATTCATATATTCTCTTATATATTTAGGGTGTTCTTTATTATAATTTTTATTTGTTTATTTTACACAATCTATACAATTATGATTGTAATCCATATCTTTTAGATTTATGGAAATTTGAATATGTTTTAAATGATTTACATTTCGAACATTTCTTAAATAAATAATTATTTTCAATATATTCATCTATATAATCATCTATAATATATTCATTAATATCATTTTGATTCATTTTATTTTCAATATTATTTTCGTCAATTTCCTCCATATATTATATACTTTCCAACTGGATCTGTATTATATCTATGATTCATATGAATGAATCTGTATCTAGGTATAAAATTTCAATATGATCAAAATTCAAATATATCCTTCTTTTTTTAATTTTGTTTCATTTAAACTTTCATGTGATGAATGAAATGAATATGGAATATTTCCTTGATTAATCATTTTTAGTAAAATATTTTCTAGTTATATTAAAATCATTATCAATTAAACTTTTTGTAAAATTATCTAAAGATGATGCAAGAAATCTATATGAATCTAAAAATCAAATACAACCAAATCCAAATGATATATAATTTTTCATTTGTTTTAGCATTTCATTATCTAAAAATTTTATACAACCAAATCCAAATGAAAATGTCTTAGCATTTCATTATCTTTTTTTTGGTAATGTTTTTACAAATAAATGTTAATCATTATCAGATAAATTATGATAAATTATTATTATATGTTCAGGATAATCTGATTTAATATAAAAATTTGAAAATCTGTATATATTAAAAAAGGAATTCTTAAATCTATTATTTGTATATTTTAATCTTTTTCAGTTGATCATTTTACAGTATTCTTGATCCATTTAAATGATTATGATCTTAACTTAATCTTTATTTAGTATTTTATCACAATAACAATTATTTGAAGAATTAAAATCAATTTCATTTTGTCATTATTATTGGTATATTAATGATTTTTATAATATAACAAATCTAATGTTTAAATAAAAAATAAATCTATTTTTTTAAAATACATATAATGATTTTTTTAATATAACGAATCTAATGTTTAAATTATTATCTTTTTTTAATTTTAGGTAATGCTTTAATATTAACAGGAAATTCATAATTTTTATATTATGTTAACTCTATATAAATGTTGCGTATAATGTTTAATGCTGATAAATTTACCATAGAAATCATTTATTATCTTTATTTGGAACATTTATTATTGCTTTTGTTTTAAATGGTGACTTAATATATAATGAACCAATAATATATTTTTATTGGTGTTATAAATATTTAAATCCATAAATAATATTTTATCTAAACTTAAACCACTTCCTTTATAATATTTTTCTTCAATATGTGCCATAAATTCTGAATATAATTTAGTTAACATTGATTTAATTTGATCTTTATGAATATTTTTTTCTGAATGTGATTGAATATTATAAACTGGTCTTTCTTCTGCTTTAATAAATTTAACTTTTCCTGATAAATTATATAATGTTCAATATCCTAAAATTAGTTTATTATAATTATTTTCAAATATATCTTACATTCTTTTAGAATAATCTTTAATTGTATTATTATTATTATTTTGTATTGTAAATAATTGATGGAAGTGTTTGTTGAATTTCTATTGAATCCTTTTCAGGAAGATTATTAATCATATTAAGTAATACTTATATTTTCATTGGTAGAATTATATGTTTATTTGATTTTCTATGTGATATATTCTTTTAAGAATAAGTTTCTTTACATACAATTATAATCAATATCAATATTTTCTATGTTATCAATATCAAATCTTTAAATTTTTGATAACATAGAAAATAATTTTTTATCATCAATATTTTCTATCCTATCATGAAAATTATTTTCTATTTTATCATTAACATTCATATTATCAACATTATTATTATCAATATTATTTATTGAAGTTAAATATTTCTGTTTATTAAAATATTCATTTTTAGGAATAATATAATGCTTATATTTATCAAAATCATTTTCAGGAAATACAAAGGATACCTTATCATTAATTATATATTCTTCCATTTATATCAAAAATTATTAAATCTAAAACAGTATACTGTCTAATTGTGAATTATTAATGTGAAATTGTGCATCAGATATAATATAAATATGTATAAAGAACTTTTTCTTATTAATACATAATACTTTTTTCCTGATCCATTTAATGAATCATCTTCAGTTGTTCTTAAATCTATCCATAAAGCATATTTTTTATTAGTATACTATTCTTTTAATTTCTATCCATTGATGAAACATTCTCATAAATTGTCGAAATATTCTATTTGATATTCCTTCTATTTTTATTCCAACTTTTGATATTTCTGGTTTATAATGATCATCTTTATTAATTAAACCATCATTAGTTTAAGTAATTAATAATAAAATACCTTTAATTGAACTTCTAGGGAAATTAATATTTCCGTTAAATATTTCTATATCAGCATCAATTCTAATAGTTTTATAATTATCTAAATATTCGTATAAAATAGAAAAACTTTGTTGATATTTTGATTAAATTGAAGTAGCTTATTTTCATCTATAACAGTATCATATTCTAAACAAATATTAGTTAATTTATAATTTCAATCTTTTGAATCAGCTGTAAATATAATTTCTTTTATTGGTGCAAAAGTTATTTCAAATATTATATCTTTTTGAAAACCATATTTATATAAAGGAGCGTGATTGTTTATAAATTAAAAATATAATGGAATTTTATATTTATCACCATATTGATAAGAAAATATTATCTGTAGGATTAGTGAAAACTGCATCTTATGCTTTTGATCTTAATTTATTTCAACTTTTTGTTTGTATTCCTTGAAATATCATATTATTTCTTTGTTCATTTGTTAACCATAAATGTCTATAATTCATGAATAAATTAATGAATTAATTATTATCTTTTAAACTAAAAGCAGTTTCAGGACCAATATTTACAACCAAACTTTTGATTAATTACCTACCAACATTATCTACTACTATATTATTATCATTTCCACTATCTGCTGTTTAATATATTGTTTTTGGAACAATAAAATGTACATAATCCATCGAGTATTAATCCAAATGAAATTTATGTAAGAATACTCGCAATATATTAAACAGCAGGTAGTGGAAATAATAATAATTATAAAGTTGCATTTGGATTAATACTTGATGCATTATCTTAAATAATACGATGACATATTTCTGCTTTTATTGCTTTAGATATTTTATGATTTCTTAAAGGATTTGGAAACTTAGCAGTTGCCATTTATTTAATATATTTTATTATCAAATAAAATAATAAAAAATATGTTCAGCAGCAAACATTAAAGCACTACCAGCTGTTTTTAAAATAAAGCTAATTATTGATCCAATAAAACCAGGAATAGAAAGTGCTGATTTTTAAGTTATTTCTTTCTTTTAAGTATTCTCCTTACTTTTTTAAACCATCTTTTATTTTATATTTTATTTTCATTTGAATTTGTATTAGTTGGTTCATCTGGTGGTGTATTATAAGGTGCATTTTTGGTTTTTTGAAAAATTTGAAAATAATAAACCAATTGTTGTAAACATCATTATAACTGCTGTAATTAATGATTTGTTATTCCATCTATTTTAAATAATCTCAATATATATATTTTCTAATTGTGTTACTTTATTTCATAATCACATTTTTCTTCAGAGTTTGTTTTAATTCTTTTTGTAAATAATTAATATTTTCATTTAGTAAACTTAATATTTCTTATCACTGATATCACTTTGTTTTATTTCATTTTCTGTTACATCAATTACACATTCAGGTAATATTTTATAATCTATTTATTTTACTAGTACTTGAAATAGGTTCTGCTTTATTAGTATTTGTAATTTGTTTTATTTGTTTTATTTCTAAATTATCATATTTTTCATTTATTGTTGATTTATCTGTTATATTATAAACTTGGAAAATGAAGAATATAAAGAATAGGATGAGTAGGGGTTATTTTATATATTATAAAAGTATATTATATTTGATACTTTTTATGCTTTTTACAATTAATAAAATTTCCCCTACGTACGAGCTCTTCCTTCATTCTTTACTTAGATGATAATAATAATTTACTTTATATTTTTAAAATAAATAACAATCATAAATTTACTTTATATTTTTTAAAATAAATAATAATACTTATTTAATTAATTCACTTTATATTTTATGTTTTTAATATTACTAATTAATATAAATATAATTAATGGTTTAAAACAATAAGTAATGGGAAAGGTAACAAAATGTATAGTGTCTCTGATCCCCTAAACATTAGTTATTTATAATGTTATTAATTATATTTTTTAAATTAACAAGTAAATAAGTACATGAGGGATCAGGAACACTTGATTTGTTGCTTTATAATATACTTTTCCTATTACTCCTTCTAGATCTTAATTGACACAAATGAATTTTTTTTGGGACCTAAAGCATATCTTGGGAACTAAAAGGATTAAGTAAAACAAACGATTGACTTTCAACTACGAACTACGCAATGAAAAGTTATAGAAAATTTCAGAAAGGTTAGACAAAGAAAATTAATATTTCACTAATTCATGTTTTATTTAAGGCACCACGTCTAAGACCATTGACCCCGGCACAAAAGCTGAACAAGGCGGTTGTCGACGCCAATATTCGCATGACACAATATAGGCAGCCCCTCCGTGTCAGATTCCAAACGCCAAGTGACGGCAGTTGCTTCTTCTGGGCCGTGGTTGAAGGAATGACGAACCCCGCCCGTTTCCGATTGCTACATAGACGAGCGCAAATGGCAGTGCAGGATGCGAATATACTCCGGCAATCAGTGTGTGATTATTTGGTGGACATTCTTCTGCACGCTGAGACTGATGACAATAAAAGATCTATATTAGCCCAGATACACTTACTCACGCGTAGTCAACAAATTGTAGACCAATGCTCATGCACTATTGTCGGGTTATGCGGATCCTGTAGGCCGCTTTGGCTGCGGTTCGTTCAAGGAATGAGGCAACGGAATGTATGGGTTAAGGGCATAGTTATCCAAGCCACCGCCTGGTTTTTACAAATGTCCATTGGGGTCTTGGGAGATGGTGCGGAAAGGGGCCGACCTTGGAATGTGGTCCGCCACCAACAGAATATCGTCTGTGAGGCAACACTGAGTCACATTGACCAGGCGATTATCCCTATGGTGAACTTTCGAAATATTCACTTTCAATCGGTGGAGCTTGAAGAAGTAAGTGAACGCAATCTAGATCTATTCCCAGTATGTGAAGAGTAAAAACAAAAGTAGAATTACCGAAAACTCGCATCTGTTTATTAAATTTATCACAATGTCCTTTACATCATAAAAAAAATCATATCCATATTTACGCGAGTACACGATTCATGGCATATTTACGCGACTATCAATGTATCCGATATTTGTAGGCTGAAAGATTTCCACCATTCCCTCTTCGACCAGTTCGCCTAAACAGGGTATCGGAAAACAACTCCAATGTAAGTTTTCCCTTGTGCGAGTAAAATCGTCAGGGTTTCAGATAAAACAGGTGCCAACTTTTTGAAACGAAATAGCGGAAACACAATTATCCGTAGATTCGTATATAGTAGATAGTTGAAACGTATAACATGCCACATTTCTAATACACGTCTTTGACGCATCTTTCTCCATAACAACACAGTATGACATTATTCAAATGTCGAGAACTTAAACATCGTGGCGAAAGTCATGTTCACAGTTTCATAGTACTTATGTAACAATTAAACTGCAAATATATGGTAGATATCTTCCACATAATCGGAGTACGAATCTATTTCAGGAACCCATTCAAAAAAGCACGACGGAACGGTGTGAAATATGTGGGGCGCATCATCATTCTTCATTCCATCGATTACCTACAGTTGAACTCGTAACTCCCGAACCAGAATCGAACAGAGATGTAAGTGTTCTACTAAATATAAGAGTCGTTTTCAAATATGCTAATTGGAATCAGGTAGCCATCGAAATGTAAATTGAATTAAAAGGAATAACACATACCTTTCGGCTCAAAATATTAAAAGGAATAACACTTTCATACCTTTCGGCTCAAAATATCGGAAATGAGATTCTCTATGTATACCTAAAGTATTCGTATAATTATGTAACGATTCACTTTCCACAGCATGAAGAATGTGATGTTTGCCATCGCCACTGTATCCTCCAAGCATTTGAAGATAAAGCCATCAATAAAAAGTTTGCGGATAATTCCAAATTTAACTCGGAATTTTTCAAACTTTGTAAAGAATGTAAAAA
>JAYJLZ010158525.1:0-16600 GCA_036873915.1 Tubulanus ruber | reverse complement strand
TATATGATATTAATGATTTAATCTGTTCAGCGACTAAGTCAGACCCCCACTTGTTAAACCCCCCTCGACTTCTGAATGGATTTACAGGAATCAGACAATTTTCCAAAAAATCTTTCTGATAACTAAAAACGGGTAAATCCGTGGATCCGTGGAAGAATCTCATGTATAATTATAAGACTCAAATCAAAATGACATGTGCCTGTAGATGTTGCACGTCAATGAGATATGTTACCTAGTTTGGTGTTTATACTGATGAGCTCCAAGTCTAGCCAATACTGATCAATATCTTCTAGGCCTGTGAACAGATATGTCTTTTCTTCATATTCCTTACGTTCAATATAACGATAACCTGGTTCAGATGTTTGTGTATCTTTCAAAGAAGCCAGAGTATGAACGTATGCAAACAGCTTAAATAAAAAAAGACAACTTACCAATGTAAAAAATATATAAATACATGTACTCGTATGCAAACAGCTTAAATAAAAAAAGACAACTTACCAATGTAAAAAATATATAAATACATGTACTGCTACTTTATATAATACTATATAACTATTTACCAGGTACATGTATTAATCTACTGAAAACCCATTGCAATCAGAAAATAACTTAATAATAAAATGATAATTTAATCCCATAATAGCTTAATTTTTGAAGAATTTATTGGAAATGATAATCACAACAACTATATTTTAAAAGCTACTTGTTCAAATATTCATAAAAACAGCATAAAACGAGATTAAATCATGACAGTTGTGAATAAGAATAAGATAATTGTATATAACAAATAGACCTACCCTGTCTTTTTCTTTCTCATGTTGTGGACCAAGAGACATGAGCCCCAAGTAACAGAGATGTGAGCACAGATCTTTCATTGCAAATACGTATTTTCTTTTGAAGAGAACCTTTTGTACAAGTTCTGGTGGTAGGAATTCGAGAGGGTACAATTTTGAAATTGGATCATTTAGATAACTTGGAAGTTCTGGAATCTGCGAAATATATTAAAAAGTATACTAGAATTATCAAAACTTGGGAAAAGCCAATATTCAGTGTATAAATTGGAAGGGCAATACAGGTAAGAGAAAATGTATCAATTATTGTATTAAATGTAAAATATGAACTGTCTTTATTAATACATCAGTAAAATTGTTATACATGTATAATCACTGTAATTACCTTGTAGTTAATGCTGACTAGTTGACAGAATAACATTATTGGGATTCGTAATATGATATCGCTAAGATAGAACCAACCTTCTGAGAAACCTAAAATAAAAATGGCAAAAAGTAACATAATAATCTCGATGTTGTAAAAAACAAAACGCACACAACAACAATAGCATTCACTTATATGCACACACTGTCTCATATATACCATAATCGTGGTTATATAAGATCTGGTCTGGCATCATTTTTGATGACAAAGAGCACATCAACTCAGAACCATAGAATAAAAAAATGCTTTTACAATTTGTAATATCATATCCTTAAGTCTTATGAAGTGTAAAAAAATTAATAAAATAGTGAGCTATCTAAGTCTTTACAAACCAGGATGGTATGGTAGTGGTCGAACAAAACGTTTCCATGACAAATCATCCACCATCACTTCAATTTCACCCTGAAATATAAACATACCAGAATCTCTGGTTTTGTACTTGCTGTCTACATGGAATGAGTACCCTATGGCATAGTGCTAACCAATGGACCAGACCCCCAACCAGAAAAAAAGGTTTCAAAGACAAATGAGTACATTATATATTTATAGCATCATTTAAAGAGAATAATAAGCTGATTCCCAGATTTTCATAGTTCTATCAAACTACTGGAACTATGGCCCTGGAACAAAAAAACAAACTAACATGTCAAGCTGAAATCCTCATTTAATAACATATCAAAAAGCTACTGTAAATGAAACTTACATCATGTATCGACGAGTGAATTTCTGCTGGAACTGACTGTGGGTAAGAAGTATTGGTAGCACTGCCTTGGTAATCCCGGACCAGATAGAACAAAAACTTGTGGAAAATTTCAAGGCGGCGCATTTTAGGCTCAAGGCCATACTTTCTTCCACATGACTGAAATATTGAATTTCAATACATTCATAAGTGACAAAAGACATTCTTTTTCTAGTTTCAAACACTATTTGTGTCTTGAAATGCTTTTATACAACACATAAGTCATTCATTAATAGTTTGTTCAAAAATGTATTTCAACAGGGCAAATCTGAATAGTTGAATGGAATTTTTACGATATTTGATGGCCATTGTACATACATACATACATACAGTGAAGTTCACAGGATCCTAGAAGGGCACGGTGGCAAATAAAACAAACAAGTGCGATTGAGCAACATAAAAAAGGCACTAACTTTTAGAAAAATTTAGTTGAGAAACATCAATTTCTGCCTTTTTCTACATCAGAAAAAATTCTGGGGCGGGAAGGTGCCACAATATATTGAGCAAGTTACATCACGGACATACATGCCTATTTACCTGATCATATTCAAGTTCAAGATTAAGTGACTGTAGCGAGACAAGTTTTACATCAGGTTCTTCATCGACAATTTCTGACTTAACCTGTGGTAGACGAGGTTTGTTCTTTGACACTGATTTTGACTTGGTGAATGATAGACCCATTATGTTCATTTTGGTACGGTCAATCACTGACTGTATTCGACGATCAGACACTGAGATGTTTTTATCACAAAGGAAATGCAACTGAAATCCAAAAAGAAAGAAAAAAAGGTTTGTATGTTTGAACAAACCTTTCAATATTTGAACCTCGATATTAGCAATGCCCAATCATTACAAATTTTCGAGCCTAGAAATATTGACTTATTCAACATATTCAAAATCATTTAATAAATTTTATGATATACATTAAGATCCTTTAAAATTGAGATTAAAACATACCCTTCGTTCCAGATTATTATGTTTAATTACAGTCTTGATGGACTTGATCTGACCTTCTTTGGCAAGACGATTGATTATACGCTCCAGTGACTTACGATCTAAAACTCCTTCCCGACCTTCAGCTTTCTCAATCTCAATAATTTTCTGAAATGATTTTTTGATTAGAATAACATAAAGTTTAGTATCATAAGAAACCTTAGGAAGTGCTCTAAAACTAATTTTTAAGGCAACTAAGGTGAACTCTAAAGGTTTAGCAGCTATTTGATGCAAAGAATGGCCTTCTTAAATTGGGAAAAATAATCTGAAAAGTCTGTTTTGTAGTGACAATTATTCACCGGAAATTGAAATAGTTAATGACTGAAACTTACATTTTTCAGGAGAGTAATGTTATCTATGATTTGCTCCTTTCGTACCGACTCTATTATCATGTTTGCCCTTTTAAGCCATCTTAGTGTCAGGTTGGCTGAAAAAATAAATTTACATTGCAAAAGACCTATGCTATATTTGATAGAGAATGGAATTTTTATTATTATTCACTTTATATCCAGTGGCTTATTTATTCAATAAATAAATCCTATCTTTTATGTTACCTGAATCCTTTTTCGTGCTCCTGAAAGCTTCTTGTTCCTGGTGAGAGACATCAAGGGCTTTGACTTCATTCTCTGCCGTTATATCATGTATAACAGTACAGTCGGGGTCTAGTTGTCTGAAAAACGAAAACAACTGAACCAACAGATAGAACAGACTTGGCAGATATATCTTATCTTAAGGTCTTGTGTGCTTAATACCACAAAAAGCAGTTTGTAAAAGTTGGTTTAATCATCAACCATCTATTAAATAAATAATATTTTAGCTAATTCTGTATTATACATTGCAAATATAATTGACTTACTCAGCTTTAATCGTCTTAGGTTCAGTCTTAATATATTTCTTTGGATCTGGAGTTTTTTCAGTAGGTATAACTGCAATAATATAATGAGTATTTTTGAATTAAAATACAGATACAAGATGTGATATAAAGTAGCTTAATAGTATTAGAAAAATCCATTTCACGAATAGTTTAGCAATTAAAAATAAAAAAAACAATAAATAGCTAACTGTCAACCAGACAAGCTTTAAACTGCTTTAAAACAGCAAATAAAATATTCTATACAACACTTGCCTGCCTCGTGAGACGTAAGTTCAAGTAACTGGCCCTGTTCACGATTATAGAGCTGCTTGTGATGTGAATAATTACGATAAATTTCAGCAACCATTCTAAAAATATAAAATAGTATGAACTCCCTACAAAACAGTTTATAGTTCTGTATAAAAGAACTTATGACTTAACATTACTTTTCATGAAATGATTTAATTAAGATTTCATGAGCTGTGTTACCTGGTGATTCGTTGTCTGCCATGTTCAACCATCATACTAAAAGCCACACCCATCCGATCCATGTTCTTCATAATACCTCGTGCGTCAAGATGAGACAGGCCAAGACCATGTCCAAAATTTTTGATAGAGATACCTTCAGGTCCCTGTTCACACAGGTAATTGTATGCCTGGGTCATCATTGGATAGTCATAATCCAATTTGGTCTGTGGGACACCTAAAAATGTGGTAAAAATAATGGTTCAAGCTGTTGATTTTTCCATTGTAAATAATCAATGCATAGTATTTAACCTTTATCCGGTTTGCCGTCGCAACTCTGGGACATCATCGTTTCTCATATTTGGTTTGCGACTTTTCGTTTTTAAGTTTGTGAGTAATATTTTCCGCATTAACCGACCTTTGCCTAATAGGATCGAGCGCGACATGTCTTGAAAATCCTGGCTTCATTAGCATATTCTTTGTTCAATAAAATGGCGAATTATACTACAATATTTAGTTTTTTGTGTAAAATTATATAGGTGTAAGGATGTCACAAGTTGATTGTAAAACCATAATCATCAGAATATTCAATTAAAATTAGAAATATGACATTTTTGTGACGAAAATAGCAAAAAAATGAAATATTTCCATAAATTATGATAATTAGGTAATATAATATGCAAATTTTCACCCAAAAATTTTTACCATCTGAAAGGTTGCTACAACTTTCCCTAACATGTACGTTTCTATCTCTTGTACTTTTCTAACAATAAGGAATTGAATTTAGATTGTCTAGTTTTGTTTAATTACTACAGTGAAACTGAACCATTTGGCAATAATAGGCAAATTCAGCCAAACCGGTTTAAGGGTTAACAATGTATAACACAATTTATTATTATATGAAAAATATATTAGGGATATAGGTCCAAGCAACGTTATTTAAAGTAAGGTTTACCTGGCTCACAATTTTCATTTTCTCCATCATCATCAAATTCGTCATCATCTTTCATGGATTTCATCAATTTCAACATTTTGACAACTCTTTCTGCATTGTTTCTTAGAAATAAAAAGGATTCAATTGTGGCCTTTTAAAAAAATAAGATGCATTAAACAATGTACATTTCTGAATGAAATTGTGTTGGTTTCACACTTAATAATCTCCTGAATGTTGAAGATATATGTTTTCTTGTTTAAAAATCATACTTGGTATATTTTTTGCTGTCAGGAACATCAGGATAAACTTGAGATATCGGCAAGTAGCATGGTTTTATGAAAGTAACTCCATGACTGGTGAGACGTTTCAACATTATGGCATCCGTATTCTAGAGTTAAAAAAATACCCAATAAAGCATAACAGAAATTGTAGAAAAGAAAAACAATTAATGTAAACCAAGAAGAACAATTCAGTGACTGCCATTACCAGATATCGTGTAATCGACTAGCATAAAATTCAGAATTAAATTTTGTATGTTAGAATGTAATAATGTATATCTTAAATTCTCTAAAATCAACGACACTTAAGCTAAAATTCCACACAAACATCCATTTACCATATAATCCAAACTATAAGCTGATCTGGACGATAAGCAGACGCCATACTTCACAATTAAAAAAAGTGAATTTAGCCATCACCGGACTATAAGCTAAACCACCTCAATAGAAAAAACCCAACTGATCATTTTACACCATACGTTAATTACATGCATGTCTGAACATGTAACTTTTTACTGTCAGCGGCGTCCGCTTGTTCATATTAAGTACGGTAGATATACCTGCACGAAGAAACTAAGGCACGTTCACCGGTACTTAATTAATGATATATTTAATCTACGACGTCAAAAGGCATGCGTATGCACGGTAATAAGCGGTTGGGATTACGATATGCCAAACTAGTCATAAGTAGAAAACCACTGTCCCAAGCCCCAAGGGGAATAGTGACAGGGAATTGTAAAATTGTACATTCTATTCTTCTGAGTAAAGCCTATACCGCTAATGTATTATAAACTCGACTGTGATCTTCATGATTTGTCACTATGGTGATGTGAGGTTCAATGACTAATTGTTATCTCTGTGTTAATCTGTGCCTATATTCATGTTAACTATTAAGTAATCATTTTTATACCCATGTAATAAAAACTTCTTCATTAATTCTAAATTCTATTCTTATTTCATTTGTTTGTAGGGATTTCGATGAAAAAAGATAGCGCTTATGATAATTAACTCCATGTTCATGCGGCAATCGAAATAAGTGTTTTTTGTTAATTTCAATATTGTTATTAGCCAACCCCACAGGAAAAATTGGGTCTTAATTCCTGTCTAATAGTCCGGAATATACGGTAGGTGGCTCCTATATCAACTTTATAATCATGGTATGGCCAAGTTGTAAAATTACATTACCAAGTCATGAGTAATTGTAGCAATTGTTTCCATGTTATTATGGCGGTGTTCAAGGTATTCACACAAGCGATCCATTAAATCGACATAGTTACTCTTCCGAAGAACGTAAAATCGTGTCAGGTGCAACAGCTTAACATGAGCTATATGGAAATTCCCTTTAAGTGGTTTCTTTACTGCGTGAACCTAAAAGAATTTAAAAAAGGCAACATATGACAAATAAGTAAGCTTCATTCAATTTCTAACAACATTCACTTCTTAAATCATATCCACAAGCTTTACTTACATGTACTTGCTTCTTGATAAGGTTGTGTAGAATTAAAGCCTTACGGAAGTAAAACTGTGTTTTAGAATTTTGCTTGAACACGTTTAAACTCACAATTCCAGTAACAAGTTCACCGTTCCAGCGAGCTCTAAAAAATATATAAAAAAATATGACAAATTTTATATATAAGGACAATATTTCTGGTACCCACTCCCAGTTTGTAAGGCTTCAGTGCATCGCGGTGTACACTAGCCACGCACGCCAGCAGGTGTCAACACCTTGATGAGTCTTGCAATCAATGAAACAAACTAACCAAAATTTATAAGTAAAAAGCCAGAATGTTATTCTGATAATCAAAATATACTGTGGCTTTTGTTCCTCGAATCCACTGACGTCATAGCCATTATCACCTACATCAATTCGCGACTCTAATCACCAACTAAAATTCCACAAGTGGCGATCAAAATATACTGCTGTTTTGTTCCCGAATCCATTGATTTCGCCCTGAAAACAAGAACATCTTTGCGACTTTGACCCTGTCGCAAAAATTTCCTGAACGCAAAATTTTCCTGTTTTACAGTAATAATATTGAAAAGACAGAAAAAATATAATTGTTTTCAAAAAGAATTTAAAGTCGAATTATAAATTGAGAAGAAGCCATAAATATTGGAATACAGACTAAATATAGAAATATTAACTCTACCTTCCAATTCTCTCTAAAATACAGTACTGTATGTCCTTTAATTTAAGGAAAGGATTTGCATGAGGGCCCATGAGTGCTAAATTGCGTCTTTCTTGGGATGCAACAATTACCAAACGATCCCCCCACCTAGAATAAGAGGGATAAAAAATAATAATACACTGCAGGCTGAAATTTCACATTTAAAAATAGACTTATAATTATATTTGTTAGGGTACCCTAAAACCCTCATGATAAACAGAACAAATGACAACAGACAAACTTTTTCTAATTATACATGATGATTAAACTACATTAAGTACCTGGTGACAACTTCTTGCAACATCCACAAAAGATTCCCTTGGTAATCACGTATCAAGTTAGTCACATTTTTACGACTGTGATACGTGGAACAGGAGCCACGAACTCCGTCCTCATTTATGATGTTTAAAGGGTAAATATCTTCAGGTACTATAGACTGGATAGAAAAAATAATAAAATCGTAAAGTGCAATTAGCAAATATTGAAATATTAAACTAAAATATATATGCTAAATTAGAGGATATCGAAACAAGGTTAGAATTATGAATTTTTCAAGATGGTTGAATGAAATCAAATTTGATAAATAATAAAATAAAAAACTTCTTATACATTAGAAGTATTAATGTACTAATTACATATAATATAATCTGTGTAATCATGCATATTAGTCTGAACCTACTACATAAAAATATTTATTACCTAATCATCAGTTATATTTTGATATATAGCGAAAGTTATTTCACATAAATAATAATAGTTATAACAAATAATAATGGGCAATTATAAATACGCACTAACACTTTACTTGAGAAATTATTTGGTTTATATGTATTAGTAGCTTTTACATGACAATAGAATTTAACTTACTGGCTCATAGTATGTTCCTGTATCTTCATCAAGATAGTCATATCTGTTATAAATTACAAGAACTGGTCGAGATTTGGCCAACTCGTAAAATTCTAAATGACGATTTTTAGCAACATTTGCCCAGATAAATTGTGTTGATTGCTCATCGATTCTCAAGGGAAAATTAGGAACTCTTGTTTCCAACCGCTTCCATAGTGATGACAATGTTATACCTAAAATATATTAATTTATACGCTGTGTGTATTATAGGTAGTTTATTAAAATTATAGTAATCTGATCTTTGATAGTGATCACTGTTCTATATTTCAATACCAGCATTTTTCAGCATGAAAAAAGACAGAAATCTGATAATGAATCTAAATGACAAAAAGGTTTTAAACAGCTGTTTAACTAGCATTAACAAAACTGGAATATTAAAACCTTAAATCTAGTCAGAAAATTATTTGACATTTAACACTTTGACTGCTAAGCCCGAGATATCTTGGGATAGCTTACCCAACTGTTCTGCTAATCCTGAAATATCTCGGGATAGCTGTCCTTGATAGTGGCGCACCTGCTTTTCACACTTGGTACTAAACAACATTCACTTAAATTTTGCCATACATTTATACGAGACACCAAACATCATCTCTATTGTTTCATAAAATACATCAACTTCCGGTAAGACTCCCAAAACACCCAAGCCCAGCATAGGCATTGTTGCAACAAATATGACGCAGTCAAAGTGTTAAAAACTATGAAGAAACTTAAACTTACCATCTAAGCCTTCTAATGCTATTTCATCAATACATGGATCAACAAAATCCATGTCTGCACTATTATTCTTCAGACTATGAAGCAAATTTCACAAGGAACAACTTCATAAAATTATCTGAAAAACAAGATGGAAGAAATTTTTTGGTAAAAGTAACATACTAAAATAAAAATGTATCACTATTTTTTTCAATTATTGCCAAGCTATGTCCAATCAAACTTAGCATAATTTACCATACAAATTCAGGGATTATATTCTATTATACAAATATATTCTATTTCTTACTTTCTTCAGAAATTTTCCATGTTTACAAACAACATAAGGATCTGGTATATTATAATTATATTCAATATCAAACTCTAATGCAGAAAATATTGAAAAATACTATCCTGCGGCATAAGTAAATATGTTGATTCTTAAGGGTTTTATGCCTATACAATGACATGACATATCAGCATCATGTCATGATATTTCCTACAAAATTCAGTACAGTAGCAGTAGCATTTAAGCAAAAATGCCACAAAATTCATTGAAACTGATGCCACAAAATTCATCGAAACTATATAAAATGCTAAAATACATAACATTAATTATCAATAAGTAAGTTTCTTTTGATTTTAAGTTTCATTTGTTTTCAAATACTATATAGTAAATTATATAGGCCTAGCCCAGTCACTATTTTTAACTCAATAAGATAAATTCTGCTACTTAAATATCTTTAATCAATCAAATTTAAACACTTCTTTGTGTTTTGGGAATAGTTTTTTAGTAAATATTTATATATACATATAATGTTATGCAAGACCTTTAAGTTAGTACTGTTTTGATTGCATCACTCGGGTTACTGTACTGAGTACACATAATCATAATTAAAGAAAACAACCAAATTAGAGGCAAAACTAAAAGTGCAATGAATGAATGAAATTATTAATGATGCAGAGATGAGAAAATATAGGGAACTGAGTTTCATACTACATCAAATTATGGAACTATTTGATTATTTACATCAATTCACTGAAGTTATTAAGGAATCTATTATGCCGCTTAAAAGACGGTCCCCGAAACGGTACAATAATGCAATGAAAATAATATGGGATACGACCATCATCATCGCCTTCTATCAATCTTGTTTGTTGTCAAAAAGCCGTTCGTTGTAATATCAATATTCTTTCTACGGACATACACATAACGTAAACTGTGCGTAAATACCTTAAGCATAAGGAAAATACTATAAATACTTACAAAACATAATATAAGACGTTAATGGCAAACTTGAAGAAATATTGCGCGGGCTCGACACATAGAACAAGGGTACGTTTCCCAAATTAGGATTCCCTAAGTGTTTTAACTAAATACCGTCAGGTACAATAAAACACCGACTAACCACGAAAATCATTTTTTAAGTATAATGACGATATAAGTAGTCACTGGTGACTTTAATAACATCGTTAAGCATAAACGTTTCGATCTATCGGTAAAAAATCATAATAACTGTAAGACGATAGGCCTACATTATGCCTACACAGAAAATTATTTAACGATCCTCAATCTTTTAGCGCGCTCTGACCACCATTATTAACATATTATGTTGTCAAGGCGGGTAGTAAGTATTAATGACTCTTCTAAATTTTAAATCGATTGCATAAGTAATTGTGTGTACAGACTTCTGGAAGAAATCCAAATTTATTAAAAATTTTATAAAATCTACTGCATGGAGAAACGTAAAGACGAAAAAACGTAGACATTTTTAAACCACATTATAAGCTCATGATCTCATAAACGATATCAAAAGCCGCCATTATAAGCAAAAGATATAATATATTTAAAATACTTTGCAGGCACGAAATATCAGAACCCACGTATATTATTTCAACAAGTTATAGATACAGATATATTTATAAACACAATTGAAACACTTATTCAAAAAAATAACATGAGATGTCAACCAGGATGGCCGAGTGGTTAAGGCGTTGGACTTAAGTTCCAATGGACATGTGTCCGCGTGGGTTCGAACCCCACTTCTGGTATAGTTACGTTATAGAGTAATTTTGATCAACCATTCGTTAAAACTATTTTGAACTAAATTCAAAACTTCTTTATTATTTATATTTAAACATAGTCGGCGTCCATTCCTTAATTAAACAAACTGCTCTGACCACCAATTAACATATATGTTTTTTAATTAAGGTAGTAAGACATGTCTCTTTTAAATTTTACATTGATTGCTTGAAAATTGTGTACAGACTTCTGAAAGAAAACCAAATTTATTAAAAATGTTATAAAATTAATTAAAATAATCTAAATGCATAAAATGGAGATAGTTGATGACGAAAAAAACATTTATTTAGTTAGTAGACATTGTTAAACCACATTAATCTCATGATCTCATAAACGATATTTAAAAGCAGCCATTATAACCAAAATATATAATATATTTAAAATACCTTGCCGGCACTAAATATCAGAACCCACGTATATTTTGTCAACAAGTACAGTTTTAGATACAGATATATTTATAAACATAGGTGAGACACTTATTCAAAATATAACATGAGATATCTACCAGGATGGTCGAGTGGTCAAGAGTGCCTCCGCATAAATATCGACTATTCGAAAATTGGCAATATTTTTTTTGAGATTAGATAAGTATGTAAATAACATTGTTAATAAAATATTCAAGTTTGCATTTGTGTTTAGCTTAGCTTATTTAGTTAAGTTTTGTTCAAATATATTTCTAATTAGTTTGTAAGTGTAGGTTGTACTGCGTTATTAATGTTGAGAATTTTAAGCTTTTTAAGAGCGACTCTATAGTGCTCGTTGAGCAGCCGAAATCGACCCAGGACTGGGCATTTTCGGCAGCTCGTCTCGGAAGTTATAAAAACTTAAAGATAAACATCAAACCTAAATAGTGGGGTATTGATACAGTATTTCCTTTATTTTTACCATTGTCAGATTATAATTTGATAAAAACAGAATTTTTAACAGATTTCTAAATCCTAACCACAATGAACGGTGTTAGGTAACACAAAATTGTTTACCATTTTCAAGAGCATAAAAAGCACCGACGAGCACCGTGAAAGAAGTTCGCGTCAAAAAAAATAAATCCCTGAACGAACTAAAAGTAATATTTCTATAACCAGTAGCCTCAGACCTGTATCTTAAAAAAGTTTGAGAATTTCCGATTTTTCTATCTTGCAGGGTCATAGTCGATATTTACGCGGAGCCGCTCTTAAGCCTTGATGATCTCTCAAAATGTTCAAGTTTGCGTTTGTGTTTAGTTTTCTTTAAAATAAAATTATACACAATGACTGAATGTGAAAGAATGACATATTTTATTTAATATAAATATATAAAATGAATATTAGATTTTATATTAATATTATTCTGCAAATAGTTTCTGATGAGTGGGGAGCTTACGATCCATACGAAACAGTTCTGTAAAACTATGTGACATGATCAAGTCTAAATTTTACATTGTATTTAAGTATATACATTAAAATTAATATAAACACAAACGCAAACTTAATTTTTTTATAAACAATGTTATTTACATACTTATCCAATCTCAAAATTAAAAAAAATTATTTTGGAAATTTTACCTTGGCCATTTTTACCTGTGACAATCATAATGCCAGAGGTAAAAATGCTATATGTAAAAATGTTAGAAACTGTAAAGTAATTGACTTAAACTTCTAATTTTATGCTTTGTTCATCAGATAACATTCAAAATGAATTATACACTAGCTCAATTGATTCCCCTTGTTTTACCCGGGAATTATTAGTACGACCATTTGTTCCTGGAATTTCTTCCAAATTAGTTATTATGCGTTTTCCGCATTAGTTGTTTTTCATGCAATATTCGAACACCGATATAGAGGTTATATCTGTATCTTTTACATAATAACCTTTTAGAATAAAGATATAAATTTATATATTCATAAATATTTGGTAGAAAATAAGATATTAAAGTAATCGTTCCGTCACACACGGATTAAAATTCATATAGATTTTATCATTAGTTATGAATCGTTCCGTCACACACGGATTAAAATTCATATAGATTTTATCATTAGTTAGTAATCGACCTTTCACATACATGTAGTTGCGTGTGAGCAAAACTTTAAAAGAAATTTGTCTTCATTAAATACAGTAGAAACATTCGCTAAGTGTGCAAATCAATATGGAAAAGATATGTGCGACTTCGTGAATTAATAAATCTCACATTGTTGAACCAGAAGAATTGTGCAAGTTATTTTCGTGTTTTGCAACTAAAGAATGAGAAATTATTAGAATACGGTAATAAGAACCATAGCTTTACATTAGATATTCCTTCCTCAGTTTACTTAGATTCCTTTACTTAGCTAGCCACAGCTAGCTAAGTAAAGGAGTTTCAGCGTTTCCCCAAAAATTTTTACTGAAAAGGACTTTATATAACACGATTCAATCTATTAGGCTACGTTTATTTCCCCAAAACACATTTTTTGTAATTGATTTATTCGGAGAGATGGTCTGACATTACCATTTGATCCGCTACTATTTTGTTCATTTCATAAACAATCGTGTTAAATACATGGTTTAATAGAAATATAGACTACATTGTCTCACTGTGTAATTCTTGTGTGGGTTTGAGAATGGCCCAGAACGAGTGTACAGGCATATTATTTTTCTGGCCGCCCAACTTTTTTGCTCAACAATATTTTTTTATTTGCCACCGAGAGGAGTTTTAAAAATGCTTCTGAGAGCATCTGAGCACTTCATTTTTCAAAAATTTCTACGTTCCTCAAACTACAACAGCCACCCCCAGGGGCGGATACAGGAGTAATTGTCGACCGTCTTGCAGGAGAAAAAGGGCAACATTTTTTATGATAAGGGCACATTAAATTTTTTCATTTTCTTCAGCAAATATATAGTTTCTGAAGAAACAAGGCAGATTAAAATTGGAATATTATGTCAGAAGGAATATTATGTCAGAAGCAATAATATAACAAACAATTATGAAATGGTACCAGTTTTAAAACAATTTATTCTAAAATAAAACTTCATACCAACAAATGTTTAACAATACAAGATGTATTCCAGGAGCAGATACAGGATTTTTGGAAGGAGGGGGTGCAACCTTTGTAAAAAGTTGCGAAAATTTGAAAATAAAAGATGCGTTTTCCTGGCATCTTGGAATGAGATACCATCTATTTCCTAGTTGCGAAAAAGACAGAACTTTGTTATTGAAAACTTTTGTGCTGCCAACATTTTATTTATTTATTTTATATGTTTACATATAGGATTACAATTGGTGCCCTTCAGACCAAAGGAAGAATTTTATCAACCAGCCCTGTATTCGAAAATGGGAAGAACAAAATTATATTCCGGGACTCGGTGTTAACTTTATTTTGACAAATTCGAATAGGGGATCTGGGGCTAGCTTCCTTTTGATAAATTTCAATCCGGGACTCGGTTCTAACTTCCAACACGTCGTATGCCATTCTTAAAATTCTCTGTTCACAAACTGCCACTGAATAGTTATATTGTTGCCAGGTACAGGAACACTGTAAGTCTAATTAATGTCGAAGATGAAAATATACTCGATTATTTACTGATTCCCCTTGTTTTACCCGGTAATTAGTACGACCATTTGTTCCTGGGATTTCTTCCAAATTAGTTATTATGCGTTTTCCGCATTAGTTGTTTTTAATTATGCAATATTCGAACAGCCATATAAAGGTTATATCTGTATCTTTTACATTAATAACCTTTTAGAATACAGTGAGATATAAATGTATTCATAAAAATTTGGTGGAAAATTAGATATTAAAGTTAGACTATGGTGAATCGATCTGTCACATTCAGATGGAAATTCCAGAGATCGATTTTATCATTAGTTATGAATCGATCAGTCATATACGGATTAAAATTCATATAGATTTTATCATTAGTTAGTATCGCCTTTTCACATATGTAGTTGGCTTTGCGTGTTGAAGCAAAGCTTTATAAGAATTTTGTCTTGATTATTATAAATGCCGGTACACAATAGTAGAACTGTTCGCTTCGTGTGCAAATCAATATGGAAAAGATATGTGCGACTTCGTGAATCCCATTGTTGAACCAGGAGAAGTTATTTTCGTGTTTTGCAACTAAAGAATGAGAAATTATGAACCATAGCATTACATTCGATATTCCTTCCTTAGTTTGGCGACAGACGGTGTGGTACATTTTTACTATTTATTTATATTTCTTGATTATTGTTGCACTTTGTGGCAACACACTGAGCTTGGTAATATTCCTCAGAATCAGAAAAAGCATCGATAGTTGTAACTATCAATATCTTGTACCAATGGCTATTTCCGACGCTGTGTTTGTCGGTACTTTTTCTCTGGATTTCATAGAAAATCTTCCCTTAGCTACATATACCTTGTTCAATTTTTACACAATCGTCACATATTCAATGTTCATATGTAAAACAGTTTCGGTATTGAATAATATCAGCCTCGCTTTATCGACTTGGATTCTACTGTGTTTTAGTATTGAAAGAGCTGTAGCCGTATGGCGACCATTGCATGTTGCAAGTATAATAACACAATCACGTCGTCGATACGTTGTTCTTTTGATATATCTTTATTTTATCATTAGCGAGAGTGCATTGGCGGGTAGGTACGAAATCGTGTTGTACTTGCCTGGAATAAAATCTTGCATATTCATGGAAGAACCTTTGGAGGTTTCCCCTTTTCAGATTTATTTTACTTTGAGGATGATAATGATACCATTTGCAGGCAACATTATGAGTCTCATAGTGATAGCGGTCGGACTTAAAAAAAAGTCACAGTTTAAACAAAACCTTTCTAAAGGAGACATTAAAGTTATTATCAATCTAGTATCAATTATTATCTGCTATGCTATACTTAACTTACCAACCGTTGTATTAAATATCGTAACTACTGAAACACTTTTCTTAAACTTTCCGTTTTTCCTTCTGACACTTTTGAACTTGACAGCCGCTGTTTTGGCGGCCACTAATTATGCTGTTAACTTTTTTATTTACGTCGTCAGAATAAACAAGTTTCGTAAAGAACTTATCAGAATGGTAAAATGTTGACACCGTTCAATGTGTTGACTTTTCGTAGTTTTGTAAAAAGGTAATAAGGTAATTTGTACTAAAATGCAACACGCTTATCTACAAGATATCCATAAATATATTACATTTGAACGTGAAAACAAATTTGCAACACGAACTAGACGCACTCGCGCGCCAACCTATGGTTCACAGTAGGAAGCCAACGGCTCACAAAGATAGCTACGGCGACCTACTTATATTTCCATATGTAGTATATTCGACTGTTCCC
>JAYJLZ010158193.1:0-11807 GCA_036873915.1 Tubulanus ruber | reverse complement strand
GCACGAGAAATCATTAAAACCATTGTAAAATTTGTGTCAATTCACCACAAAAAGGAATAAGAAATATGTACAGTAATCGACTTATTCTCAGAAATAATTATATAAATAATCTCAAACTTATTTCCTATTTAGATTATTAATAAACAATTTACAACAATATAATGACATGGTTGGATGTTTTGAATTAGTAAAAACAATTTAAAGGATCAAAAGACTAGATACAGTATATGTTTACATGGCTAGTCACATGTGCATGTGAACTCTGGTGCAATATAGTTCTTTTTAAAAACCATAGTTATAACACAACACCACAAATACAGACTGGGATTGGAACACCACTTATAACAAAAGAATACAACTATATGAATATAAGATATGAAAATATCGATGACACATAAGAAGCTGCTTATGAGGATAGTAATGATGAAGTCTGAATTTGGCAAAACAAAACTGTATAAAGTTACCAGTATTTATTTCCCCTAAACTTTCTCACCACTTGGTTTGTAATTTTCAGTGCAACTACATGTATTTCATTTCTTATACCTGGTAATTGTTACCAGGGTTTACCAACAGTTCAAAGGTTTGATACTACAGTGAAACGCTGATATACCGCCCACATCGGTACTTAAGGATTTTGGCAGTATAGAGAGTATGGCGGTGTATCGGGGGTGATTTACTATGCATTTGTATATAGATCTAAATGTTCCGTTCACAGAAAAAACGTGGCGGTAGGCGGGGGTGGCGGTGTATCGGCTACATAAGCATACTTTATTTGTACCTGTCATATCTATTGTTTTAACAAGGATTGTCAGCCTATGGGCAAATTCACCATATTGATAATGATGTTAAAATGTAAAATCAAGCATTGGAAACACAAGAAAATCAAGAAGGAAATAGAACACAGTAAACCACAATAAAAAAATCCAAAAAGATTTATAAAAATTTATGTCAATTATACCTGCCATTTACGTTTAAAAGGCTGAAAATATAAAACAGTACACACTATTTTGATTGAAATTTGCAATGCAGACTCTAGTTCAATTTTTTTAGTTCAATTTGTTTTCAAATGTGGAATAGTAAAATGGAATATAATAAAAAATTGTGTGTAATTTGTTTAAAAAAATCTTGCACATTAGGATTAAAAAAGAGCTGATGCTTTTTGAATGATACATCTTGCATGTTAATAACTTACCATTTTCCTAAAGTTTCACATTTCCTGGATAAATGACGTAACGCGAGATGGGTTAATGGCTTGGATGATTCATCATTTAGGACCAGTCCAACACTGGCAGCAAGTTCGATTTCATTAGCTCGGATTAATTTCGCCAACGCTTGCTATGGAGTATAACCAAGTCATGATGTTAACAGCAATAACTCTGCATTAATATCAGTTTGAGTTTAATAAATTTTGGACTTCATTGCACTATAATTAATTTTCAAGAATAAATAATATAAAAAGCAAACCTTGCAATCGTTCACAGCTAAATGACAGCAGGCAGCTTTTATTGGTGAACCGCTCATGAAATATCTCTCAGCTAATTCATCTATCACATTCTTAATCAGTCTAAAATTTCAGTGCAAGAAAAGCATTATATAGTTATACATTAATATGATCTATGATAATTATGTAATTCATATTTTTAAAAAAGTTAATAAATACCACAATAATAAACTCTTATAACAATATTATTACGTTCAAATTGTATTGATGTAGAGTGCGACAATGAGCTCGGCAATAAGCTCACAAAAAAGAGATAATTGTTTATATTGATATAAATTTTATAAAATTGATATATAAAATGATATAAAATTTATATTGATGTAGAAACATACTCATACTGTTGCTCCTTTCCATCAAGTTGTCCGTTGCAATTTGAGCTGTTTAACTTTATCTGAGGCAGTGGATATGGCATGGAGCCTTCGTAAGCCACCTGAGCCGAGAGAACGGCTTCTTCCAGCTGACCGTACGATCGAAAGTGATTTACGAGTTTAAGACTATCACCTGTAGCAACACAATAGGCTACAAGTTCTTCACGCTCCTCCTCTATTAAAACTTTTGCACGTCTACAATTAATCAATTAACACTTTACTTCATCCATAACAATCAATTAAAATCCGGGGCAAATTTCATAATGCAATATAATCAACTGTTGGTTATTTTAATAGAGGAATTTCCATGACAAAAATCAGTGAGTCTCTCCGGAACCTCAGAACAATTAATCTTAGAATGAGATTGCCCCGTCCAAACCAGGATGAATGGCATTTCTGGTTGTTACCGAGGTGATGAAATTAAGTTTAAACCAATAATGGTAAATTTTGCCTTAGTGCCTTACACTATTATTTACTAAGAGATACATGTTAATATTTAATAAATTGTACTCATTTACAGTATATTGCAGTAAACTATGAAAATAACTATAGCCTACATGTATAATAATTTTTATAACAGCAACAAGAATATAAATACCTTTCAGCCAGAGATTTCCAGTACTGCATTGATACGCCTGGGGCTACAGCAAGTGCCTTCTCCCACTGAAACACAGCGCACATTCAAATAAAACTGAATCAATATTCTGAAAATGAGCCTTGTAGAATGTGTTTTAAAGAGCCCATGATCCTTAATCCAGAATATGACTTTTACAGGTCGAGAGCGGCCTCTGAGCAAAAGAAGATGAAAAAACCAGAGCTTGGATCCATTTGCAAACTTTTGAAAATTCTCTATACAATATGATACTTTCTGTGTGGTTATCAAATCATGCATCAAGAAATAAGGATACACCACCAACCTATTGAATCTATTGAAACACTACACATGTACATTCGATGAATGCAAGTCGCATCCATTGTTTGTAGTACTAAATGAACGGAATGTACTCTAATTACTCTATGATGATATTTCCAAATATAAATCCGGGTATTCTGAGTTTCTGCCGAGAATTCTCAACCCTCTCATGCTTTCAATTCTCAAGCATCTCTTAAGTACTATCACAGGTTTATAATTTTCTTGGGGGAGTACCCCCAAACCGCCTTCTAGGGGCTTTGCACCTTCGGTGCTCACAACTGCCGGCTATGCCAAGTGAGGCATGAATTTCGTTACCTCTGCGCCCCCCCCCCTTTTCTAAATTCCTGGATCCGCCCGTGATATATATACAGATGGGAACCCCGGCTCAAATGTCAGATGAATAACAAGTAAGATGAGATAACCAACACCAGGATGAGAAGATATGCCAGTCACATCGACATCAGCTTTTGAGCAGCGCGTGATCACCGGAAAAAGAGAAAATTAGGGATTTTTAGGGCAAATGAGCAAAATTTGATTGAAATTAGGGATTTTCAGGGAAGGTCCCAAAAATTTAGGGATTTTAGGATTTTTAGGGCCGGTAGAAAGCCTGTCAGTTAGATTTCCTACCAAGCAGCAAAGAACCTTACCTCGCCTAGCTCAACAAGTATTTCACAGTATTTTTGAATGTTGCCCAGGCAGATGTATAACTTAGCCGCATCTCGCAGTTGTTCGTCTCTCGTAGGTCCACCAATCCCCATACCCGATTTCCTCTGCCGTGCCATCTCCAGCTGTTGAGCTTCCGACTATTAAAACGAATGAGCAACATTTTACAACCACATAATCTCTTCAATGGTTCAAGTCTCAAAATTTTTTCAAAAATACGAAATTTTGTTTTACAATTGCAACATAAAAACAGCATACAGTGTATTTACAAGACAATAGCAACTCGACATTTTAAAGTTAGAACAATAGTCAAGCAACCCACAGCTTCGAATGATTCTTTGATCAAAACTTTTTGGAACATCTTTCCATAGCAGAGCTGCCAACCCCAAATTTTTTTTTCAGGGACAGGATGAGACTTTATGATGGACAAATGCACCTTTGTCAGGGACAATTATATTTCACCTATTTTACTGAGACATCACTGGATTGAGATATAACAACAAAAACAAATATATCATTTTGAAATAAATAACACCTTCAATTCAGGGATTTATTTTTGTAATGATTTATGCATCACTGATTTACATTTCTTTATCAAGTCATTGGAAGGATTACGTTCATAACACTTGGGATCATCCTCTTGTTTAAGTATCAATACGTCTTGGAGAGTTTGAAAAGGACCGTTTAGTTAAGAAAGAATGCTTTTAGATTAATAACAAGAAAGGAACTATTGCCATGATGAAATAAACGGTCTACAGAGAGATTAGCACAAAATTAAAAGTTTTCCGTGATGAAAGAACACCTCCTGGGACTCCAGGACAAAACAACGTGATCCGGGACAGTTGGCAGCTCTGCCATAGATATCATCGTCATCACAATCTTACAGATTTATATTTGGTTATATGATCCAGGTGCATAATTCCTTGACTGTATTTCCTTGAAAGTTGAGCATCACTTTTACCATTGTTAACAGCTACTAGTTCCCAGAGGTTATCAGTGCCGCCTGGCTCCTACCGATAAATAACTATGTTGTATTGATGGATTTGATCAAGAAAAAACTTAAAATTAAGTGAAATACTTATCAGTTATACCACGGTTTTTGAGGAAATAAGGGTGGATATTCAAGTATTTTTTTTGTATTCCACGAGCCTTAGGCGAGGGGAATACAAAAACAATACAAAAACAATACGAGAATGTATAATATATTAATATTGAAGTGGCGAATACAGACATTTCGGGTGGGGAATAACAACAGAATATCCAGACGTAATGTTTAAATTTGATTGGCTAATCCATGCAAGTCGTAGGATAATTTATAATACATGTATTGTCAAATTCATTTGAAGTGTATTTTGAAGGAAAGTTGCGTTTGCGATGCAAATATGAAATAGAAGAGAAGAGTAATCATATTCACATCCAAATCATAATAATCATACCCAATATCAGCTAATTATTCTTACACTTTTTAAGGTTTCAATTTTAAGGTGTAAACAGTTGACTAATGAAATTATAAACAGGCTTCATTTGAAAAACTTTTGGAGATATTGTATCAAATCTTGACTTCTTTAAAAAGTATTACCAATAAAGTGTAATGCAGATTGAAAACACAAATGAAACGATGATAGAACATTCCTTGTAAAGTATGTTGAGCTGTTTTGTAAAGAAATAACATGTATAACAAATAACGATAACACAACCAGAGACACGCACCATAAAGAACTTAGAAAACCACTCCAGTTTAAACTGATGAGTGTCATCTTCATGTTTTGAAAGTTGTAGTTTAAACGTTTTAGAGATTCTACCAGTAAGCAGCGGTGCAGTTCCTTGATTCATCGCATATTCTACAACACAATTGACACAGAACTTTATATGACTTACAATACAAACATTAAAATCTTTTGAAATTCTAAATGATAAAAAATTAAGTTAGTAATCTACTATAAGTAAATAAAAAACGTACCAGAAGCTCCGATTATGTCAGACCAAGGTTTCTGAGCAATTATATTGATCTCTATTGGTTGAACGAGTGACATCAATGACCACAGTCGTACGGTAGAATCACGAGAACTTGATGCAAGTAAAAAGGGTCTGCGTGGATGGCACGACAGTCCTAATTTTTTTTAAAAAAAACAGACAAATTCAAGCAAACCAAATTCTAAGACAGCGAAACTTCTATAAACCTGCCACTCAAGAGACTACAGAAAACTTCATTTTAATGTGTATTTTTGTATACTTTTGATTGCTGTGTGCTAGCATGAAAACACATATGATTTCCTTATAAATTTTTTGCTTTAATATTGTATTCTTTTTGTATTTTAAGCTACTTAAAACTTATTTGTTCACAACAGACTTGTTATACAGATTAATCAAAGATTATTTTCTTCTTTCTTTGTATATTCTCTTAACATGTTAACCATCTCTACATTTAATACATTACAGTACATATTTACATTGATTTAAGCCGATAGATTTAATAAACAGTTGTCACCCTGTCAACACTTAATTAACTTGGGTATTGACATGAGGTTTCATTAACCTGATTATCTTGATTGTGAAAGTGAAATCTAATGGATTCTTACCAAATAAATTTACAAATAGCTACCAATCAGTGTTGCCAGTTATGTTTGATCAAATATCCAGAACTGAAATCATCACGATCTCGCGATCCTCCTAGAGGGGTCCGGGGGATGCCCCCAGGAAAATTTTTTAAATTAAAGGCCTTAGAACGGTTCTTCCGTGTTTCCGGTGAAGCATTTCATATATTAGAGTTCATATTTCAATGATATACATGAGTAAAATTTCCGGAAAGTTCCGGAGATCAATCATAGGCAATTGAAATTTCCGAAAATTCGTAAATTTCCGGAAAACTGGCAACTCTGACCAATATTCAAAATGAAGCCGGATTTACATAGATTTGAATACAGATCTGCTGGGTTTTATAAAATTTAGCCAATATTTAATATTATGAAGAATATGGTTTTAAGATGGTCCACTTTTGATAATTTTCACTGTTCACATTTTAACTAGATTATAAAATTTTACTGCGTATACTGTATTATAGTATTATAGTTATTTCTGGTGTGTAGATTAATTACTACTTTCCACTCATTATTTGAAAATCAATTGTTATTTTCTAATAATAATTATTATTGATAGTTTTCTTAAACCCTACCATATACGTCAGCACCATGATCAAGTATTGTATCTATACAAGCGCCATCTCGTGTGTCCCAGATTTGAATCGAGTAATCCCAACTACCGGATATCAACAAATAAGGTACTTCAGTATTCCATACCAAGCCACGAACCGGAGCTGTATGACCCATTAAGACACTGATACATGCATCTCGAGTGTAATCCCAGATGCGAATTGTTCTAAAAAAAACATACATATGTTATTATCATTTAAAAACCTACGAGCAATCACTGAACATTTACATACGGTGAAAATCCTAAAAACCGAGCACCCATAAAACCGCAAAATTTAAAAGTCATGGCGGATCTATATGAAAATGTATGAAAAGGTGCATCATAAAATTGGCTATCCTCATCCGCTTTCCGGTTGACTTTTCCGTCATGTAGCTGGCTTGTCTTGAGGAATTTAACTATGTTAGTTGAATTACAATAACATCAATACTTATGTCTTATACCTAATCTTAAGTCTAATTAATTCCAAAACATTGCTTTTGAGTATCTTTTCAAACTGTAGATTTATTAGATGGAAAACTGAAACTGTAACTCAATGGTAAATCGCATACCGGTAAGAAAATTATGAATACTGTAAAATTTAAATAATAGTATAGAACAATAAAAAAGGTCTTGGAAGTTGATATTTACCCATCATCAGAGCCACTACAAAGTATACCTTCCCGTAACGGAGACCACTTCACATTAAAAACCTTAGCTGTGTGACCTAAAATAAGTAAATCATATCATACAGAAACACGGTTCTCTCTTGTTTTGGCATAAATGAATGCATAACACAATTGCACCAAATGCAGCATGAGCACCAGTTCTTCTAATATCACCAGCCTAATTATAACATAAATTTACTCTTTTGTTTTTTTCTTTCTTTTTTTTAATTTAACAGATCTAACTGTTTTCAGCTTAAGTTATAAAGTTATAAAGACTTCCTAAAATATTTATCAAAAATTCATGCAAATCCTGATATTAATTATTATGAAGATGCAGCGATTCCAAAATCCTCCCAAACAGGTGTTAAATTCACTCTGGAATTTTAGAAATGGCAAGACAGAGGGATCCACTTATTGCTGGCTGTGAATTACGGTGTATAGCGATAGTATGCATGCTAGGTAAATGGAGATAGTGCGGTAAATTCAAAATGGCATATTCCTAACAGCCCTTAAGTTAAATACGTGGTCATATTAAGTTATTAACTAACCCGTAAAGGTTTTCAATGGTTGATCAGCATTGGTTGCCATATAATACACTCGTACACATTTATCTTCACACCCAGTAGCAAGCATGTCCCTTAATAAAATAACATGACACATTTTACTGGTAGTCATAATTTCACCTCATGTAACCTTTCTATATTCCACAAGTAGCTATTTTTACATACAATTAGAAGTCTGATAATGAAAAACGTGGATTATTCAGATTATTCAACCAAGCCTATCACCTCCCTGAACCAAGGGAGCAAATAAAACAAAAAATTTAAAGTGCTTACTTATTATTTTCACTCCAATCACATCCAAACACAGGGGCGGGATGAGTATATTTCTGTAATATTTGGCCATCAGCTTGATATATTATGCTAAATTAAACAACAGTAGAAAGCGCCACATTAATAAAGATATTGATATGTTCACAAATGTTGTCAAGGACAATGAAAACTGACTCACCAGTTAGAGTCAGCGCCACAGGTAGCAATTCTACGAGAATCTTTCTGGTTCCAAGCAACAGAATACACAGATGATTTACCATGCTACAAAGCACAAATAATGAATAAAATCAAACACGATTAATGTAATTTTATTAATTAAATCAAATAGTTAATAATCTATTTAGTAGTTTTACATCACAAACGAACCTCTAGAAATCTACGGATAATCTTTCCTTTCTCTATATCCCATATAAATGCACCATTACGTGAAGTACTGGCAGCGATACAGTTCAAATCCGCTGGGGCCCATGATAGACAATATATTACTCCTTCATTGCCTGGTGACGTGTTGATCTAACAAATAATGAAATAAACATGTACTTAAAGTAATTATTTATAATTAAAAGTATGCAGAGCTGCCAACCTCGACTGATGGTCGTACTAATTTTCACATTTGATCGTATTTTGGAGGTCTTTGATCGTATTTTTTTTAAATTTTCAAAAAACATATTCAAATTAAATAAACTGAACTTTTTTTATTCAACGGCGGGCATATTTTTTTTTACCCGAGCGTACTCTGACGGCCACTATCGTAACAGTTCCGCCGAGATCGGAACAGTTGGCAGCTCTGAGTATGTACACTCAATATTTTAATTTCTTTTATGGTTATGTTTATGAAGGATATCCGAGAAACTTAGTAAACAAAGAAAAACGCACAGCAGTCATGGAATCCACGTTCCATATCTTCAAGGTACCATCAAAACTAGCAGTAGCGAGTTGATCAGGGTCATCAGGTTTAAATTTACAATCAAATATAGTTTCGATATGCCCCTGAAAACACAAACATATCAAATTGATCATAGCATTCCAGCAGGAACACTAGTGTATTAAGATCATTTGTATATACATATATATATATTTTAAAACTTTATCGCCACTTGGGCTTGACTTGGACGACATGTTCAAGACGCATCAGAAAAGTCAAAGAAAGAAACATAACATTAGCTAAAAACTATAGTCTAAATTTGAGTTTACTTCTAAATTATATTTTCTATTCTTTTTGTCCAGATTTGGTGACTTGTTTTCTCTTTAAAATATTTGTTTTGAAAGTATTTTTCATTTGATATATGCCTGTGTGTATGTTAGTCTATATTCTTTGTGTACTGATGTGCTGTTAGCCTCGCTATTTTATCATGATAGCAATGCATGTGTGCGTGGTTGGCTCATAGGCCTGGCACGTACTGACCTTTTCTTTGTTGCACGCTGCATGTTCTATATTAGTCTTGTGTAGGTTTACTTCATAGGACAGACATGTAATTCATAGTAGTTAAACGCTAACTTGAAGAAGGGGGTCGTAGAGCCCTTGAAAGCTTGTTCTTATTTTGGAAATCTATTACATTTTGTGTTTTATATTATTATTACGATAGATTGGTGCATCATTTGTTGTACATTATACCGTAGTACTGTTATACTTATTATAGCCTCATTACTTAGAAAACTCAATCAACATAGCTTTGATAAAGCTACATATTCTTCTAAATTCCAAAAGATTGTCACAGCTTACCGTACATTGTTAAAAATGAAATCTTACCATGTCTCTTAGAAAATTCCATTTCCTCTGACCGAGATCATATAATCCAACTCCACCATCAAGAAATGTACATACAGCCTGACCGGGGGGTAGAGTATAATGAGAGTTTATGTTAGGACTAGAAATATAGCCAGTATCGCCAAAATTATTATTTGTAGTAGTCGTGAACACATGTAGACAGCGAAATCCACATTTTTTTAATTTGATATTTTCTATCGGCGTTGAACGAGACACATTCCATAAGCGCATCACTCCTGAATGACTATCTGAAATATTGAGAACAGCGGCTCAGAAATGCCGGCAAACAAGCTCGGGAAACAAGCACAGGACGATAAACACATGCTCAGAACTTCAGTACAGGCTGATAACACAGGCTCGCAACAAATTTTCTATAATAAACCTACATTCAATTGGCGTGTGAAGATTTTGAAACTATAAAGCTATGACAATTAAGAGAAATAACTGGAAAGGCAGTACTTTAAAGTTGTGTCATGAGCGAAAGCTCGTCACACCTGATGAAGTTGTTATATACTATCAGCGAAAAATCTTCACGGGTCAATCATATATTGACAATAAAAGAAGCAAGCTTACCTCCAGTTAGAAACATGCCTGGAGCAGTGAGTAACCAGGCAATAGTGTGGACCTGTGCTGCTGCACTTGGAAGTTTAAAGCTCATTATAACATTCTGAGAGTCTGTGTCAATTAATCTGACTCCACAGTGAGTGTTGGCAGCAAGTAAATAGTCTGTTGATAACGGATCCCATTGTAAATCAGTTATAGGATCATCATCATCTGAACCATCTAGTGACTCTGGACGAACTAAATGCTTTTGTGGACGCTGACCTGTAAAGAATACTATTTAAATTACAGTTCAAGTTAAAATTTAATGAAAATATTCTTAATATAAGATTGAAAGGCTTGATTGATTTTCTATAACAATTGACTTAATTGGTAAAATTCAATAAGGATCATCATAAAAGAAATTGGTGTAATGTCAACAGAAACAAATATAAAACATAACAGGTGAAATTTTCTTACCAGTACAACACATTGAAATACTTCCGTCAGCATGACCAAATGCAATTTTTCCCATTTTACGATGGTGCCATCTGAATAGGCAAACATCGGATAAGAAATTTTGAACATTTTTATTTTGTGTCATGCTTCCAGTTTCATAATTCCAAAGCAATAACGGCCCTCTAGTATTGATAAATGCGATACATTCCCGCTCATGTGGACACCAACCAAGGGAACGAGGAATGGTTTTCAAGTTTTGAAACTTAGAAACAACACACTGGTCCACTATGTTCCAGACAATAAGTTGAGCATCTGCCCCGGCGGTAACGAACTGGTCGATATTATGCGGATTCCATGATATTCCAACAATTGTTTTTTTGTGTTCTGCCATAATTGAATGAAGGTTAAACCGATTGTACTGCTCATCGTACTGAAAAACGTAAGATACTACATCAATAATCTTCACCAGATTATAGAACGGTACCATCGAAAATGTACAATTTAAACTTTTAGATTTTTATGATTTACAGCAAAGTTAATTTTTCTTAGAAAATGAAAGTGACCTCGGGTTTCAATGTTGTATTCTTAGCTTTTAAAAGATAAATCTTAATATGCTTGCATATGTAGACATAATCAACAATTGGCCCATTGGAATCGTATTCTTTTGTGGAAACTTAATACATGACAGTCACAGTTTTCTAAAAAAGTCTTCCGAATCCAAAATCAATATTGCAAAAAAGACAGGAATCAAGAATGGTGGAGTTTGTATTAAAAATATTTGTTTACTCGGGTAACTACACTGACAAAACAATAACAAAGTGGTCTCTTTTAAAGCGCGAATAGGACTATTAAAATGACTTTCTTGTCATTTTTTTATGAAAATGTTGATGAAACATCACAAAACGATC